>OVAN01000171.1:0-79309 GCA_900406275.1 Anastatica hierochuntica | reverse complement strand
ATTGACAACAATATTAACATTTTTTACATCTTTTCTTTAAATTGTATACATAGTTTTGATTATATAAATTTAATTATAAATCATATATATATTGATAAAATGAAAGTACAATAAATTATCGCGCATAGCGGATAATCATCTAGTTATATTAAAGAAGTTTTAATTTTTTCCCCTTATACGAGAAAATGACTTCCTTTTTCCTTTAAGGGTTTTTTCCTTTTACCGAAGAGGCATAAACTAAGCGTGTTCATACAAAGCAAAACTAAAGATCTCATACAAACCTAAACAACCAAAAGCAATGTTAAGAGTTTAGTTTCACAATAGTAAGTGTCTTCGTCTCTTGTTCAAAGGAAACATGGTGATAGAGAAACAAGAGACTGATGAATCGCAGCAGTGTGGACTTACCGTAACGCCCAAGCAACCTTCGAGTCACTCTAAGAAGACCGATCCTCTTCCGACATACAACTCATTGAGTTCACCATCGCCTACTAATGTAATCAACATCGATGACGATGACAAGGTGCTTAAAAGTAAGGAGGAGCAGAGATTAGGGATTTTGAGGGACAACGTTGAAATAGTCAACGAACTAAGTAGCGTGGTCAAGGGGTCACCGAACTCTCGGCCGCAAGGCAGTAGTGAGAGTACTAAGAGGGAGAAGAACGAGGACGAGAATGTCGGTGAGACTAGTAGTAGAAGTAGTAGTAGTAATAAGGGCAATCAACACCTAACACTTGAGGAATTGGGTGTTACGGTGGAAGATCTTAAGAGTATGCCATGGGAAGCGTTTGATCCGACATGGGAGATTAGGTCAGAGGCTATGGATCCATGGCTTGGTGGATACATCAAAGACATCACATCTACTCATGATCATTAGTTCCAACACTTAATTGCTTTCTTTTTTTCTTTAATCGCATTTGTGATTTGCTTGTGGTGAACAAACATCTACAAGAGTGGTTTTGCTAATCATGAGCTAATGTTTTTACTTGGGATAAAATTTTCAATTGCCTTAGTTTTTAAAAAAATAAAAAATTGATTAAAAGTCTAATATACGAACATATATTTTGGGTAGATTAATATATAAGTCTAATACACTGAAATCTTATTAAGATATACCTCAATCGATTATATACATTTTTTTTGATAACTCAGGTATCCTGGTCCCATCGAGGTGGTCCAGACTAGCCGGTCGGGGTCTTAGGTCAGGTCTTGCAGGGACACTTGAAACCTGGACGCACCTGCACCATCGTTCCCGGAGCGCTGGAGGCGCATGTGAATTCCCCAAAGATGTCCGGATACAACGTGAAGTAGTTCCCGCTGTTGGAGATCGAACACGCGTCCTGTCTCCAGGAAGCGATCCGTCCTTGCCAGTAGGCCATATTCCGGACGATTATATACATTTTGGATTGGAATAATAATAATAGCTCAAAAAATTTTATCAGCTATGTTATTCTTTCTTTATTTTTATATTAGAATGTGAATATATATTATCAATGGATAATGAGCATTTGATACAAGTGATGCAACTTGGATCCCATTTTGCTTACCGAAGGAGTTTAATTTGGTCACTAAGCACAAGACATTAGGCCTAATCTAGTCTGAATCGAACTAAGATTAAAGCTAAACCATAAATCAGATGTACATTACAACATTTTGGTCTCCAATTGGCGCTAAGATGTGTCTAAAACGCCAGTGAAACCAGCAAAAAAGAAGACATATTAGACATCGGAAATGACGAGGAAAACGCGATGATGGCTACTTGACACAACAAACGGAGGAGGTTAGGCGTCTTTGCCCTGGCCATTGTCCAAAAATGAAGCCAACTCGAACATATCTCTATTTCTCTCTTGTAGTTTATCCATTGTTTAAAAACTTAAATTTTCTCCAATTGCAAGTTTTAGCTAGAATGTATCCTAAAGAGAGATAAAGCAAGGGCACACACGCTTAGAGATTATATATATATACACATACATTGATATGCTATCTTCTTTTCACATTCTCATATCTCTTTCTTGTTAGAGATACATTGTTTTTTTAAGTAAATATCTTATGAAACTACCAAAAACTTAAAACAAATTTTCATTAACCAATCAATCATACAATGAGCACGTGCCATAATATTTAACTTGGAATGACTTTGTTTGACCTTTTTTTCTATAACTCTAGACTAATCTCCTGGGTGATAGTAGATCACGGGTAGGTTCTTTCTCCGGATTTGCAAATGAACTGCAAAGGTTCTCTATGTGCGGTGTCCAAAGACAACATTTTGTAGTTTTTTATGACAGAGTTCGAACTCGCAACATGTCACCAAAAAAAAAATTTGTCCTTTATCACTTGACCACATTCGTCTAGCTAGACATACTTGGTTTCACTTTAATATTGTATTCGGTTCACAGCATGAATCACTTTTTAAATTTATTTTTTGTTTTATTTGTTATATTTTTTTGTTTTGTTTGTTATGTTGTGGAAATGTAAACAATTAGAATACTAATTAACAATTAGAGTTTTCAGTATTTTACATGTTTTCTTTCAACATTATACAAAAGGGCGTATGTTAGTGTATATACGTGCCGACATGCGTTCCTAATTAGTATTAAAAATAAAATATATCAAATGTCTAAACAATTAGACAACAATACACATGTGCATAATTAATATACACACAACACATGCTAAAAGATGGCACGAACAAATTATAATGAGATGAGGACGATATTAATCTGTCTATTATTATGCTAAATCTTTGGTGGGAAATACTTATTTGTGTTTCCATTAGGATTCTTTATATTATTTTTTTAGTCACCAAAAGAAACATATTATTTGACTTCACAAACTGATGTATCTTGAACACAAAGAGTTCGATACGCAAGCGAATATGCTACAGAGTTCTCAGTTCGAAGAATAAAAACTACAGAAAACGAGAAAAAAGACGGAATGAGATTCCAAATATCAGAGAGAAGACAAAAAATATCAATGTGGTCTTCATGACGATTGATCAAATTGACCAATACCTGAGAATCCGAGTGCAGAAGCACCTCATCAATCCCCAACACAAGTGCTTGGCGTAAAGCATTCCACAAAGCCAAAGCCTCAGCCGCTAGTACCGAAGGCACACCGTCCTTGTATGTAACATACTGAGCTAAAAGTACATTATTGGAGGTACGGAAAACCCAACCCATACAACACGCCTTCAGAGAAGAATCCCAAGAAACATCCACCTAACATCGATAAATCGATGGCATAATCAAAGGTGACTCAAAAGGATCACCAATGAATTGTTTATATTATAATAGTCTAACAAAACATAACCAAACACATACAATATCAAACTATAGGCATATGCACAAATAGACACACATGGCACATGCAAGCTTATGGTCTTATGTGTAATGTGTCCATAGATTAAGATCTTGATTGAATTTTTATGCAACTAAAAGTTAGGCAAGATTTGAGAATGTGATTTGCCTAAGAAATTAAAACAGATGAGTGTTGTAAACTTTTCCACGTTGGTGTCAAAAAATGTTTAGTGCTCTTTGGTCGCTCTCATACCTCATTAGTCATTTAAGTCCATCGTCCTTTTAGTCTCTTTGATTCATCGAACCTTCCCAACAATTTTTTTTTTCTTTTGGCCATTTGTGACATTAAACTAACAATCATCTGTATTCAAATAGACCGTGTTTAAATTTATAGACAAAATAAAAAAGTTATTAAATTTTTACTAAACTGAAATATTATTCATTATCTGTTTCAACACAAATGATCAAAAAGTAAAAAAGCATAATTAATTTGAATTGAAAAGTGAAAAATGTCTATATATTTTTGATCTATTCTATTGGGATACAATTCAAGTCATACATTAGAAATATTAGAAGGGAATGTCTAATATACTAAGTAGTGTCTAGCTTTGTTTAATATGAAGTCTTTTGGTACGAAGTCCAATAACAAACTCGTACGAGTCTTATCAGTTGGATCCAAAGCGGACAATATCATATTAGTATGAGAGAAGTTGGACAAAGGGCCTGAAATAGACCCAACGTGTGGTATCATAACTCACGGTTCAAGAGTGTAGATCTGAAAAATGGGTGTAAGTTGCGATGTTCGAAGATGGAGGAAAAAACCTTTCAAGGAAAACTTGCAATCATATCAGGTGTCGGTAACTTGTGGTAAAATCATTAGAGATTACGACCGAGATAAAATAGGTGATAGAATCATTAGAGATTACGACCGAGAATATCTAATATATTAAGTAATGTCTAATTCCGTTTAGTACGAGAAGTATTCTGAAAAGAAGCCCAATAACAAATCTGCGTGGATTTTGCAGTTTAGGCTCAAAGCGAACAATAGCATATTAAATTAAATGACCTGAAATATGAAGTTGGACAAATGACGTGAAATAGACCCAACATAGTCTTTTTTTTTCTAAAACATTACATAAGATAATATTGAGAGACTATAATTTAGTAGTAGATGACAAGAAAGAAAAAGAGGTTATTTTGATTATTAGTTTAATTAGTCAGTTCAAAATTTTTGAATTTTTCATATACACATTCCGATTCAGTTTGGTCCAGATAATATTATATATCCGAAAGACCGTATGTTCTAACATTTTTACAATTGATTGGGGTTTAGATAGGCCCGACCTTGAACATAAGCTAGATAAGCCACCGATTAGGGCTACCGGATTTTTTTTCATATGATAATAGCTATATATAAAGGGCCACAAAAAAAAAATTCATATAATAATAGCTATATATATAGGGCCACCAAACATCTTATACTAATGAAATGTTATTTATAAATATTTTACATATTTTTAAATATATATAAAATTAATATTTTTTAAAATTTTAAATAATATATTTATAAAATAACTATTAATATATTTTTTTCGATTAGGGCCACCACTTTAATAAGACCGACCCTGGGTTTAGATTCGAGTTTTTTTGGATCAGAATCGAGTTGGCATTTCGGTTTCGGGTTTTATCCCGTCATAGTTAATAAAACTAATGGCCGACTTAAATACTACAAGGATGATTAGTTATTATGCATGATATAATTTGGACGAATTACATATGAATTTCACCATGTACTTGATCAAACACTCACACAAGTTGTATTTACAACTATATCCAAAATGAAAATTTATTTTTTTGCCATTTTTAAAATACAAAGAAACTAAACAATTAATTTAAAAAGTATATAATTTTAGCTAATCTTCTTCACCTTCCTCGTTGTCTCCTCACACTCTAGAGAGGACTCAAAGTCATATAAAAAGTCTGAAGCTTCCTTCTTCTCTTTTCTTCTTCCCATCAAAAAAAAAAAAAAGATTCAAACTTTCTAATGGCTTTGGTTCGAGATCGTCGTCAGCTAAATCTCCGTCTTCCTCTTCCTCCGATTTCCGACCGCCGCTTCTCCGCCGCTCCCATCACCACCACCACCTCAGCTACTTCCGGTGTCGTCTGTAACGGTATCTCCACCGCCGATCTCGAAAAACTCAGCGTCCTCGGGTGCGGAAACGGCGGAACTGTATACAAAGTCCGTCACAAGACCACGGCGGAGCTCTACGCTCTGAAAACGGTTAACGGAGACACGGATCCGATCTTGACCCGACAATTAAAGCGCGAAATGGAGATTCTCCGCCGCACGGATTCACCCTACGTCGTTAAATGTCACGGAATATTCGAGAAACCGATCGTCGGAGAAGTATCGATACTTATGGAGTATATGGACGGAGGAACCTTAGAGTCTCTCCGTGGCGCTGTGACGGAGAAACGCCTCGCCGGGTTTGCTCGGCAGATACTTAGAGGTTTAAGTTACTTGCACGCTCTAAAAATTGTTCACAGAGACATTAAACCGGCGAACCTCCTCCTTAATTCGAAGGAGGAGGTTAAAATCGCCGACTTTGGAGTTAGCAAAATCTTAGTCCGGTCGTTAGATTCTTGCAATTCGTATGTCGGGACTTGTGCTTACATGAGTCCGGAGAGATTCGACTCCGAATCCGCCGCTTCCGGTGGAGACGGCGGCGGCGGCGGCGGATCGGATGTTTACGCCGGCGATATATGGAGTTTTGGGTTGACGATGTTGGAGCTTCTCGTCGGCCACTTTCCTTTGCTCCCGCCGGGTCAAAGACCCGACTGGGCGACGCTAATGTGCGCCGTGTGTTTTAAAGAACCGCCGCGAGCGCCGGAAGGATGCTCCGACGAGTTTAGGAGTTTCGTGGAGTGTTGTCTCCGGAAAGATTCGAGTGAGAGATGGACGGCGTCGCAGCTTCTTGCTCATCCGTTTCTCCGGGAAGATTCTTGATTCTTGATTTTTGATATTTGATTCTTGATTCTTGACTCCATTGTAAATAACGTAAAAACGGAATCTAGATCACATATCGGATAATAATAGAATTTCGATAGATTCTGGAGAAGTTATGCTCGTTTTTTCTTTTTTATTAGAAGTTATATCCACTTCAATGATGGAACTATTTTTTTTTTCAATCTTTCTGGAGTGTTCATTAATGATTAAACATAATTAATAGTAATTAATGTATCCATAATTTTTTATACTTATGGATGTTGGGCCATTTAATCTTTATACTAATATAAGAAATTTTAATCATTTTAAGTATTTTTATAATTGAAAAAAGCAAGTGAACATGCAGCTGCATCATTTTCAAAATTGAAATTCCAGTCGGATAACAAGTAATGAACAATATCAAGGAGAGTAGTTAAAACTTTTATGACATTTGTTATTTATCCTGTAATTACAAATATCAAAATTATACGATATTTGACTTCATAACGACGAATACAGGACGAATCGCGACTACAAAACGAGTAACGAATATTTGTGTCGAGATCTAACATATCCAAAATAATAGTTTTGTAGCCTATAGTATCATTCTATTAATTCTATTATTATACTATTGATTTTTTTTTTACTTTTATACTAATAACGCACGTTGTATAAAAATAAGGGCTGCGCAGTCGAAGTTTAAAAAATGTTTAAGTTGTCATTATCATGCAAAACAAAAATAATTAAAAAAATTAGTTGCCACTTGCTTTGAAACAAATCTATCACTTTTTGGATATGTTTCGTCGAAGATTCGAGTTTTGGGCTAGTGGAAGAGTTGATGATAATAACAACTAACATTTTATTATTTTCTTGTTTTTTTTCTCCTCTACTTAAATCACTTACTCAAGTTTTAAATAAAAGTAATGAAAATGGAAATGTTGACGTAGTGGCTTACGTTAGTATTGATGAATCACGAAAAGGAAAAAGCTCATATGATATGTGTCACTCTTGAGAAAGTGTGACAAAAGGAAACAAGAGTCATCCACTTGACTTGTGACTTGACAGATTTGTTTTCATATGAATATAATGATATGGGACCTAGTTAATTATAAGAACAAAAGCATTTTAGGCAAATTTAGAAGGAAGGTGAAAAAAAAAAAGCATAAGAGAGCCTTTAGTTTAATGGTAAGGTGTCTTTTCATCAAATCTAGAGTCGTGATTTCGAACTCCGGTATTTGCGTTTGTGCGAATTTGCCCCGTGTGGAATTTAAAGAATCACCGGATCGGTCCATTGTGATCCGGTTCCCTGTGTGTGGGGTTAAGGACCACCGGATCGTCCCGTTGTGATCCGGATTGCCGACAAAAAAAAAAGAAGAAGCAAATTTATAGAAGGAAAACAATATTTCTCCAAATTAGAAACAAAACAAATAAACACAATCGTAGTTTTCTTCTTCTTTTTTTATCGTGTGAAGTTTAACAATAAATAATTCTTCTCGCTTAAGACAAACACAAAAATCTAACTTTGATTTAGTGATATAGTAGTAGAGATGATACAATCAGTGACCACTACTCTTCACGTATATTGTTTTCATTACATTTCATATAAATTAGATTAATATTGTGTTATAACTAATATTTGGTTTCTCATACGTTTTTTTTTCTTTCAGTTGTTAATATTTTCTCATAAGCTGTGTAGAATTTATGTTGATTTTTACCAATTGTGTATTTTTTTTTTGCTTAGGATAGGCATTCGGAATTTTTTATCAGTTCGGATCGAATTCAGGTTGTTCAGTTTAAAGGTGTTTAGTAACATGTAAATTTTTGGCCGGTTCAGATCGTGTCTTTTTAAGATCGGTCGGTTTTTGAAATTTCCAAAAAAAATCAAAATGAAACCAAAACCTTCAAAAAATTATAAATTATCCGAAAAATCTAATTATCTAAATTAAAATTTTCTCCAATATGTTTAAAATATATAATTTGTAGTACTCAAATACTTTTTCGGTTCCAATTCGATTTAGATACCTGAAATATTTTAAATTAGGTAGCTCTCAAATTTTTACGATTTTTTATTTGGTTCGAATCCGATTCGGTTTTGGATTTAGGTTTATAAGATATAAATACTTTAGTTGATGGTCGCTCTATGACAATCTAAACACTTGAAGTTTGGGCCGCTTTTCTCAAATCCAACTTTGGAGTTGTACTATGGCCTGTCTCGGTTGTAATCTGAGCAGTAAGTGGAGTTGGTGACAGTGACGACTTGTGTCCAATGGAGTAACTTATGTTGCCGTTATAGTTTTTTTTTTTTTTTTTTCAACAAACGGACTACAAGAGGTCGGTTTGATAGTCCATTAGCACTAGATATCTCTTCCACTCTGTGGCGGAAGAGAGTCGAATCCCGGTACCTGAAAATTGGCTCTGGAGATTCAACCACTAGACGATAGTTATACCAATCTCTTCTACTAAAGGTGCAATAACCATTGGTGAGACATATGTAGATGTGAGAGTACCATAATTTAAGAAAAAAGGAATATTTACAAGCAGAAACAAACAATTTCACATATAGTATAAGAACCAGAATCATATAGTAGTAAATAGACAAGAGTATTAAAACCCAAATGTTACAAAATTATTTCATTTATGACAAATGTACCTATGTCAAAATGTTCCAAGAGAGAGACCAATGATTAGCACCAAGAAGAGAGAGTCTCTATCTTCTTTCTACTTCCGAGTTGAGAAAAAAATCAACCAAGAAGTTGCTAATAACTCGACCAAGAACTCCTTTTTAAAAGAGTCTTTTCCTCCTCACATTT
Source organism: Anastatica hierochuntica (assembly GCA_900406275.1). Lineage (NCBI taxonomy): Eukaryota > Viridiplantae > Streptophyta > Magnoliopsida > Brassicales > Brassicaceae > Anastatica > Anastatica hierochuntica. The sequence continues at coordinate 70,220 of OVAN01000171.1, read as the reverse complement.
TTCCCGCAAAATATATAATTTTTCCCGTCTGAATCAAGAACGTAGTTTTCTTGATTCAGACGGGGATAAGTAACCGTTTTGGTTTTGGAAAGAGCTAAACCCGCTGGTTTAACCAATCTAGTATGACTCCAGCGATAATATCTCGCTCAGGTTCGAAGAGAAGATCGTGGAGTAACCCGTCGAATAGCTTGATTGACTTGTCCGGTGAAGAAGCTTCCTCGTAGAGCCTCTTAGAGGCGTTGGGATCAGTCACGGTGTCTGCTGTACCGTGCATAACAAGGAAAGGAACTTTCACTTTGTTCAGGTTTTGTTGCAAGTGAGAAGCGATTCTAAGGATTTCGTAGCCAGTTTTAACCCTGATGGATCCGGTGAAGACTAACGGGTCTGAGTATTTCGCAATGAGAGCTTGCGGATCACGAGAAACCGGCATTCCTTTCTTGTTTGCTGCGCTGAATTGGTACCTTGGCAAGAGGAACGCAACGATTGGAGCAAGAACCTGTTTTTAAAAATCAGATTGTTAATAAGAATTGTACGAAAATGCGTATACTATATGACTTTTCGGATTAACTTACAGCGAAGATTGGATGCGAAGGTTGGACACCAACGGCTGGTGAAGTCAATACAATTCCCGAAATTCGAGATTCGATATTTGGATCCAGCATAGCCTGAGATTGTTTGAGATTTTAGTATCGGGCGAGGATACGGTTTTGTTTAGTAGGATCTAAAGATGTTTACCTTGAGGATGATTGCTCCTCCGGTTGAATGTCCAATGCAGAAACAGGGGAGACCTGGATTCTCCGCGAGTACCTTCTCAAGAAATGATTTCTGCAGAAAGATAATGATGTGAGATTGTTTCCGGAATCAGAAAACCGACACATAAGCTAGGACTATAGTACATAGAGGCGTACCAAATCTGCAACAGCGTAGTCAAGGGAAGGAACATAAGCATGAAGTCCATCGCTTCCACCATGACCTGTTAGATCAAATCCAAACATCGCTACTCACAGTCTAATACTTTTGATTTGGAAATTATCGTTGACGATGTAAATGCTTACAATCTATACAAAAAGGTAAAAGAGAAGAGGAGCTTACCAATCCAATCGATTCCATAGACCTTGAAACCATTAGCATTTAGCTGCTTTGCGAAATCGCTATACCTCCCACTGTTTAAAATTTGTTTGCCAAAGACAGTAATGTTAAGCTTCTTAGTGTTAAAGAAAATTTTTAATCAAAGCAAAAATTAAGAGAAATAGTTTGAAACCTATGCTCATTTAATCCATGTAGTAGAACAACAAGTCCCCTGCAAGAAGACACAACAAAAAAAATACAAAACCACATTGAGGAAATGATGGAAAATTTATATTATTTTATATATATATATATAATTTATATTATTTTTTAATGATTGAAAAAGTCTTGTGTTATACATTTGATTTTTCAAAAGAACTTTGGCAAAGCAACATCATCATCATTTTTTCTACATTTTCTCAGCTAATTTTCTTTGATCTTCTAATTTATGAATCTTAAGAAATTGCTTACCAACTAAATCTAATCCCTGATACTGAATCCACATTATCTTAATACTTAAATTGTTCATGTTACATAAACTCAATAAACTAATGGCTAAATTAAGCGATTCAACATTTGTTTAGATCGTTCATGCCCTCACGTTTTCCATTAATCCTAAAGATTAAACACTACCAATAGCACCATTTCTACATTATTGATTTTGACAATTAGACTCCCTAATCAAATTTATTTTTTTAGTATATCTAGTGACGGAGCTAATGAAAAATATAAATGAAACTAATAATGTGAAAATGATTAGTCCCTCAGCATAATTGATGTTTAAATTTGTTGCATATCCAATAAAGATTCGCTAATTTTTGTCTAGTTTACCTCTTTCTTATGAAAAGAGTATAAACTACGAAATTTTTGCATAGAAATGTTTAAACTAAAAATCACCGAATCATTTAATATGAATCGGAGGGAGTAATTGATAATTCATCTATTTCATTTTAATTGATTATTTTGGGACGAAATTTTTTTCCTAAAACACTACTCATCCAAGTTTGATATTTTAGTTTTTTTATTTACCCGCAAAGATTGGTTATCTAAATTTTTAAAATATTTTTTTGTCATTAATATTTTTTTTTAAAGAAAAGCCAATTTGTAAGAAAGAACAATTTGTAAAATTATTTGCATAACTTATGAAATACAAATTTTTTTATAGTAACACTTTTTATTATTTTTTAATCCGTGTGAAAATTATTTATTATGAAAGGGAAAGAGTAAAAAAAATGATTAAGAAAATGGAAGAATGTTAATGACCTGTGATTTGGTGAAAGAGGTGACCATGACTGAGTAAACAACGAATCTCCTCTCTTCGTCGTGAACAACGAAAAATCTCTGACGCAGCTTCCGTCGTCATCCTCCAACACACGCCTCACCGCGAGCTCCCGTCTAACCGCAACCTCCTCATCCACAACCGACGGCGGAACCGACGGAGGAGGCGGCGGCGAAACGCTCGCACCGTTTTCCCCGGCGACGACGTTCCTCTTCCTCACAACGATATGCGGCGGAACCCAAACCTTCCTCTCCTGTTTCTCGTCTCTAATCGCCACCGTCCGCCGCCAAACGACGACGCGAAACGGAAGGAGGAAGAACAAAATCAGCGATTGAATAATAGTCGCGAGGCGTTTAAGCTCTCGCATCGAGAAGAGAACCCTAACGCGACCGCTTGCTCCTGATGTTAGAATCAAAGTTGATGATGAATCTGATCCCATCGACATTGTTTCCACCGCCATCGACGACGGATAAGATCGTCGGAAAGTTTTGAATCGATTCGTGGAATCTTTAAATCTGGGAATCGAATTGATTTCTTTAGCTATGAAGATTGTTCTTCCACTAAAACAGATCATACAAACAAAGAGAAGAAAGAAAAAAAAACAAAAACAATCTATTTTTCTTTCTTCTTCTTAATCCAAAATTAGAGAAATGTGTAAAAAAATTTGAATCGGAAAAATCCAAATTTAGATAAAACAATGGCTGATGAAGAAGAGGAAGATGAAAATGAAAAACGATTCGAGGGAATAATAATGACTATTTATAAAGAAAATAATCTGAATGAAATAAACAAATTATATTTGGTGAAAAAAAATAAACAAATTAAATTCACTGTATTTGTAGAATTTATTTATTAAATTTTTACTTTTTTGTGGATTTTATTTATTACTTGGAAAAGGTGTCTTCGAAGCTTCGGGATGTGAAGTGACACGTGGAAGGTGTATGTTGTTTTGTCACATATTAAAATTGGTATTTTTTATTACCTTTAAAAAACACGGACCTATCATTTGATTCTATCTATAAAGAGTTTTCTCCAACAATATTTGAATGTTGATAAAAAAAAATTGATATTTTTTTGGTCGGCATAAATATATTTTTTTCTGTTAAAAAAATTGTTAAATTCATGTCCTTGACGAATTAAACCTAATCTCTGGATGTGAATAAAGTCCACTTATAGACTCTTTCACTGGATATTCAAATGGGTCGAAAGCAAATGTTTATATCCGTGTAGGTGAGCAGAGACATCGTGAGGTAATTCTCTGTGGTATGGTTCGAATTCGCAACATGTTCCCATAAAGCAGTATGTCCTTGCCATTAGGCCACGGTGTTCCGCTTTGGTCGACAAAAATATTTAAAAGGGCTAATTTGCAATATATAAAAAATTATTTAAATAGTTGGGAGTAACAAAAATAATAATTAATTAAATAAAGGGAATGTTGTAATGTGTAAAATTATAATATAATGACGAAAACAAAATTATTATAATTTATAATATCGTTTTCGTCAGTAAAAACAAAATTCTGTTAAATAAAAATTATTATAATGACGAAAACGAAATTTTTTTAGAGTAATACTTAAAATGGAAAGCGAAGCACCTAAGATACTATATTACACATTAAAAATTCATTACAATAATCAATTTTATTTTACATTTATGCTGATTTTAAATTCAGTTGGCTATTGATATTCTAATGTTAGAATAATAATTTAAATTACTTTATTTTGTTGTCGAGACAATTTTAAAAACGTTAGATAAAACAGATTTTGGATATTATCCAACGATGTTAGTTTTTTTGTGAAACCATGCTTCGCACGTCACGTCATAATTTGGATTTTTCGTGATATCGAAATTCAATTTGAGTTTTTATTCAAACTCTCTAAAAAAAAAAAGAGAAGTCTTTATTCTCAACGACGGTCACACGTGAATTAACCACATGTTTATAAAATAAAAACCACAAAAAACAAAAATGTCAAAATCATCCGGATTTAAAACATGTTCTCTACACACACTGTCGGCTAAATACTATAGTAGTAGAGACTTTAGGATTAAATAAGTAAAATAATCTTGTTTATTTTATTTTTAAAATATTATGGAAAAATATTTAAATGTTTTGTCTAAAATCATTACTGATTTTTAAATATTATAAAACAATACAAAAATTGAGAGTATGGACATCCATGGTTCTTTTTATTGAACTACTAAAATGATAACCTCAAACCATCGTAAGGGAAAGATACAAATCAAACATTTTTTGTTCCATCCGGTCGGTTTTATTAATTTAATAAACAGAAGATTACATTAAGCCAACAAAGTTAGGTAACCTTTTCGGAATCAAAAGTCAGTACGGTAAACAATACCATCCGAAACCAAACACCAACAACAACGAATACCGGAAGTTTATATATTACCAAACAAAGAAGATAAAGGGAAAAACTACGAGCAATTCTAGATAAACGGACAAAGATCTTCTTGAAAGACAATACGATCGAGATCGGAAGTATAAATGAGTGTGAAGCAACCTGACTAAACTTACTTGAGTCGAAGGAGATGACTCCTTATATTATTTCGGATTTGGAACCACGAACAATTTGTCATCCATTATATTGCTCTGAAAGGACGAAATCACGAATATACGGAAACTCCACAACTCGAACAAACAACGATGAAACGGTTTTGACAATCGCCAATCCAAAAGACATATGCAGTAAGCCGAAACTCTAGTCTCTTATAATGAAACCATATCGAATAACCATAGTTTCAATCAAGGGCCAACACAATTTTTCGGAGACGAAGCATCACCAACAGAAAACATGTGATACTAAACAACCACTGCGTACACAATTTATTGTTCTCACTATTTATCTATATAATCTCTCTTTCAATTTAAAAAGTATTTTAAACTAATATACGCGTAAAATTTCCTATATAATTTATTTTTTTATATAAAATATCATAAATAAAATTAGTTTAACTAATAAAGAAACTGCATAATATGATTGACCGTTAATATAGAATTGGATTAGATGATTACATAAAAAATTGAAAACATCAAATATTTTGAAACAAAAAATTATCACTAGAACATCATTTAATATGTTTTAAAGGAACGATAAAATAAAAAATGCAAAAGTCTTACACTTTTTCAAGAAGATTATGATCTAATTTAGTTATTTGTTTGAATTTATAGGGAAAATGCCAAAAAGATACATAACTTTCAAATTTTGACAAAAAGATTATCAACTTTCACTTAAACTATTTCAATCATCAACTTTTAAAATTTGATCATTTAAATCTCAAATTTTCGTTGATTAAAAAAGAGCCCAACAAAAAATTGTCCATTAAATCATATTTAAAAGTCTGAGATTTAAATAGCCAAAATTCAAAAATTGAGGATTAAAATAGTTTAAGTGAAAGTTTGAAATTTGAATGAACAAATTTTAAAGTTGAGGACTCTTTCAGTGGATGTTTATTTAGAATTTTAGAGTTTGATTGTACCTCTGAATTGCATGTTTAAATTTGGATTGATTGTGATAGTTTTATTTTTGCGGTTCTTATTTTGAAAAACATGTGGTTAATTCATGTGTGACAAAGAAAGCACTATGGGGTTTGGCATTCAAAATTTGAGATGCAAATAGAGAGACCTCTATTATATTTTTGATTTAATATACAATTCCTTTATCACCAAATTAACTTCGAAAATTTGAGATGCAAATAAGTAGTATTTACCTAGACGTTTAAAGAGAAAAATTTATGAACAAAACTCTTTATTTATAACCAACACCCTTGTTAGAAAAAATTTCTATTTAAAGGTGTAGGTAAATAATATTTATAGCTTGTTAGTGCTTCAAATTAATTTGGTGATAAAAGAATTGTATATTAAAGCAAAATGTAATAGAATTCTCTCTATTTGCATCTCAAATTCTCAATGCCGATACCAAAGTGCTTTCTCGGCTTTTGTCATACATGAATTAAGACATGTTTTTAAAATAAGAACCCCAAAACACAAAACTGCCACAATCAAACTCTAAAAATTCTAAATAAGCATCCCTTGTAAGGAAATCAAGAAGTGATGATTCAGTAATAATTTCCTTGCTTGCCAAAAAATGAAAGGTAATAATTTCCTTTTGGAACTTACTAATAAGTACTCTCTCCGTTTCTCAAAAAGTAAACTTTTTGAGGTTTTAATTTTGTTTCAAAAAGAGTGTCGTTTTACATTTTCGATGCAAATTTATAAGTGAAATTCCGATTTTAGCCTCATTGTTTTAATGTATTAATTAGAGAGAGAATTATTTTTAAAGTATTAATGAATGATATGTAAGACTTTTTAAAAATTTTCTTAATATGTGTGAAAAATGTCAGAATGACACTTTTTGCGAAACAGATGGAGTAGTAAATAGACAGTTTTTTTTTTTTTTGACTATTTGTCTGTATAAAAGAACAAGATACAAAAGTCTTATACAAGAAAATTATGATCAAATTCATGTATATAAAAGTTCAAAAAAATGACTAAAGAAAATTATGGTTTTTAATCATCGCTCACTCTAAAAACATTTTAAATAATAAAAATTTGCAGTTGAAAAGTTTTAATACAAAATTCACCCATAAAATTATACTCAAACTTCGTACGATAAGATTATGGAATAGTTCCGACAAAGCGCCACGTGGAAAAACGCGGCGGGTTATCGTCGTGAAAGAACACAGAGTCATTGCTTTCATGGGTCCCAAACTCACAGTGACCTAACACGTGTCACAAGGCAACACCATCAATCTCTTATCCACTAGTTATCACCTAAAGGAATCAGATTTCATTTTTTCTTTCGTGAAAAAAGGATAGAATAAAAAAAAAAGCGTTTTGCAAACGCAGACTTTTCTATTCGAATTCTACATACGAATACTCATATCAAGTAGTATCAACCACATACGAATACTACGTAGAGAGAGACTCAGTCGAAAGAGAGGGGGTAAATAATTGGTTTACTTCATTTACAAGGTAGCTATATGTTCTTCTGATCTGAATCTCGAAACATAATGCGAAGAATAATTATTTTACCTCGGAAATATGATGTGATCTTAAGTAATATATAAGTAACATGAATCACGCGTTGTCCCACCAAATTTAAATCGATCTGGCCTATCGAAAGAGGTCCGATCAATCTTAATCCGAAGTCAATCCGACACATTGAAAAGATCCCATTGATTTAAATCAAAATCGGTCCGACCCGAAATTAATTGGAAAACAAAATAAGTCCTTTTTTTGGTTTTTCAGATTTTTGTGTTGAGACTTTGTATGTAACATTCATTAGAGTACTTCCAATGGATCTCTAAATGAGTATCCAAGAGAGTATATGAGTTATTATTAAAATCAGAAACTGTATCTAATTTTAAAGACTTTTGGAACCGTATCTAAAAGAGTTGAGTGTAATTTTAGATACTCTGTGGAACCCGCGAATTAATTTTTAGTTAAAAAATTGTTTTAGATACTCAAGGGAGTATCTACCATTGAGGATGGTCTTATAAAGATAATCTCTGAAATAGCTTCTCACATAATATAAGAGATGTCATCTGTGAAGTGCTATATAAGCTATAAAATCTACAATCGTTGAACAGTAAAATAGTTTGAATGAACTAAAGACCTAAGAAATGTATAAGTTCTTGAAGAAAATAAGTTAACATATATATAGATTCCAAAGTGAAATCATGTACTATAAAGGAAGTAGGGGACATACAAAAACATTGATTGATTTGAGTCAAGGTTCATAGATCTTTAAAGCAAATTGTCGAGTTGGGTTTGCAGATCTTGTATGGAGATCATATTGATGTTGGCTTGTTCTTCATCCGAGTACTCAGCTTTGAGTAAAGAATCTACTTGTGTATGAGCTTCCACAATATTTGTCCTGATTATAGGAAAAAACAAAACACATGTACATAGGAGGATCATCGTATCGATGCAATTTACTTAGAATTCAAACTAGCAAAGAGAATTTTCGTATCGATGCACACGTAAATGAAAAACCAACCAAAGATAGTTTAGATTGGTTTATGAAGTTTCAGAGGAGTTTTTGATACTTCAGGACTTACTTGATCGGCTTGAAAAGTATGGTCCTTGTTGATGGGTTTTGCAAATAGAGTTTCATTTTTGCTAAGATCGGAAGCAATTCTTGTTGTATTGCGGCATATACCTGGTTCAAGTACATGTGAGACAAGTCAGCATTTCTTCTTTGCGTGGAGAGAATGCGGTTTTTGCATTCTGAGCCGTGATTAACGGTCATAAAGCTTAAACATGCAAGAAGTTATTATGGGCTATATATTGTCTACGCTGGATCAAACACCGTAAAAGCATTACTCAAAGAACCACAAATGCATGTTCAAGGGATCACTGGCATATATATTTCGTAGTACTTAGAGGCTAGAACTGCCTAAGAACAGACTTTTCAATATCATCCTTGAGAGCTTTATAGGGAATAAAAACAGATACCATCTCAGTCTCTGAGATATACGTCGAAGAAAAAAAACCTTAAAGAGTATAGTATTTATATATGTACCTTCTGAACAAGTTCAGCCACCTTATCTGGAGTGGCGAAAGCTTGTTCCTTCAGTGGCTTAGCCATGACAGAATCGACTTTCTGATTTTGAGTTCCAGAGGAAAGAGCAACTTTTATGGCTGTGACCTGCACATACAAGTACACAATGTATAAACATAGCAAAACTGTTAACACTCTTCAATTTGGAGGAAAACCTCATTATTGGTGCATTGTATAAGATAAATAGGTGTGTCAACGATGCAAATTTCAATCAAAGATGGTCTGTAATGCTAAAATTTCAAAGTTCCGTGTAAATGAAACAGTGCAAGGACCTTGGTTACGAATGAAAGCATAGGATCCACAACTAGCTTAGTGACTGCCATGATGAACTCCTCACAAGTTGTCTTCAGACATTTTTCTAGTTCCTGCAAATGTAAAGATCCATGCATCATTCCCATTCATATAGAGGAATGCGAGGAAAGGATCCAGCATTCCAGGCAAGCAATATACAACAAACAAACTTAAAAAAAAAAGGAACATCTCCAAAAGCTTGAACTGACACAAAGTTTATACCAGTTCTGTTCAAAAGTAAACACTAGCTCTGATAATGGCTTGATCTGGACCACAGTTTACTTGGTAATAATGTAGTGAAACAGACATCCATGAACGGAAATCATTAGAGACCACTTGCACCTATGGTCAACTTTTTATGTACACGGTGGAAATCAGACTACAACATGCAGCTACATACGGTGTTTCAAGATAAAATTTTTAAAGTGAGTGGTTACATGAACACTACTGATTTAAAAGTTTCTTGGTCATGTCTGCTAAAAACTTTCCATATCTCGTGGGGCTACTAGCATGACAAAAGTATAACCCAGACTACGAAATAAAATATTCAAGCCTTCACAAAAATTGGTACATCAATCTTGCAGAAAGCGCACGTCGATTAAATTGTAAAATGAAATTCACACACCTGAATGAAAAACTTATGTGTGTAAAATGAATGCAAACGAAACGGGTGGAGGAAAAAATCACAAACCTTCTTGGCATCTATTTGGCTCTCCAAAACTCGAGGTGACAGAGTTCTTGCTAGGGAGGTTGACCTAGACCAGTCGAAAAGTGACGCTTGACCTCTAAGTATCCTCCTCAGGTGTTCCTAACCACATTTTATAAATAATATTAACTATTGGGGAAAGTTACCGAAGTTATGACCAAAGAAAGAAACTGAAAAGCAGGAAAAAGATCTGAAATCTGCACCAACGACAAGCACTATCAATTATACAAAATAGAACTGATTATCAAAGAACTAACCAGCAAATGGGAGAAATCAAGCTCTTTGTGAGTGACTGAAAATTCTATGTCAAAAGGCGCAATCTGGAAACAAAAATAAGTACCATTTACAGTACGATCATCAACTACAGTGTATAGCAAAAGAAAGCAAAGTAAAGATAGATCAGCTCTAACCTGTTCCCTCAAGATAAGGAGATGCTTGATAAGAAACAGCTGGCCATCCATTGTGGTTGATCGCTTAACGATAAGCTTGCTCGCTTTCTGTTGCATATTTGACAAAATAACGTGGACCTCTCAGCATGGTGGACATGGAGCATATGTACATGCTTAGTAATTTACTAATCAAAATAACTAAAGTTTCTTTTTGGAAAATGGCACATCCTAGCGTAATTAAAATTGATGAAGTCACTGAAAATAACAGCTGACAAGGGAATAAAAATCAGAGCGAGGAAAATCTGGTTTTCCAGCTTGCTTACTTGAATCGATAGAGAGCAAACTTCTACGGCTTCCTGTGGAACCGAAGAGATGGTCAGTTAGACAAATTTTCATGTCGTCTTTGAAGAAAAAAAGTTTATTGATAGAGCAGTCTTGCCTGTGCTAATCCAGTGAAGACTGCAGGCTCCAAGCAACGATATAATTTCGATAGACAAGATAGAGTCTTCTCCAGAGGTGGATACCAAGTCTTAAATACATCAGCGTTTTCATCATCCTGCACCTTAGAACGTAAGTATACAACTAAAGATTACTAAACCATAGAAATAATCTATAAAAATTCATCCTACCCCAAGATTAGTTTCAGCTGTTGTATTAGGAGATCCCTCCAGCTTTGCAGGGTAATCCAGATCTTCATCGGAGGGAATAAAATTTGCAATCTGCAGAAGTAAGAAGGGGATTCAAGCAGAGTAAGCCAAGGAAAGCAACTCCTCTAAGACTAAACAGGATAACACATCCGAGTTATAAACAAATTCATAGTAGGTGACTCATCTTAGTGGTGACAACATACAAATTTCACTATTTCTATATTAATGCATATGAGAATATCAAGCATGTGGAAGTAAAGGCCATAGAGAGAGAGAAAAGAACTCGTATGAAAACTATCCAAACATCTCCTGGTAAGGTAAATACGGCACCTCGTCTCGAATATATGTTCTGGCACGGAAAGTCAATCTCTCGTTAACATCAGCTAAAATTCTTTGTAATGTAGGTCGCAGTCCGGCCAGGGGTTCACTCTGTCTAGCAGTCTGCTCCCCCAAGACTTCAACTTTAAGGATATGAACGAGCTCACATAGAAGGTCAATATTTGCTTCGTGAATCAGTTTTGGGCGTAAAATGTCATACAAGTACGTAGACCTGTTCAGGAATCAAGAAAGTACGATTAACTGGATGTATCGCATAAGATATAGCAAATGACAATCTGGATCACTTATGCTTACTTATATTTTTTGAATCCTAGACTTTTAAGAAGTCATGTTCAGATTCAAAGCAGGTTGACTACAGTGTAGTGGATCCACTGACTACAGCACAGCAAAAGAAAACAATCTAGAAGATACTAGCCACAAAGTTCGTATTTTCTCCAAACTCAAAACATGATCACTTATGCTAACTCTTATTCTCTGAACCTAGACTTTTAAGAACTCATAACCAGCAGATTCAAAGAATGTTGACTACAGTGTAGGAGACCCACCGACCATAACAACTTCCCATCTCTAAATAAGATATTGCGATTAGTATTGAACAAAATAAAAGTAATATTATCAAGGCAATGCCGGCAATGCCAGCAAAGTAAGTCCGTAATCCGCAATAAACAATAATGACGGCATGAATTCCCTGCTAGGTATTATTTGATGAATGCTAATGGTATAACGTCTCAATTATCAAGTATTCAAACAGATAAATAAGATGCTTATGGCTTTAAGTAATTCAATCTGTATTAGCTGTCTATATTTTAGTAAAGGCAAAATGAACAGAAACAGAGATGGTGAACATAGACAGCACGGCACATAAAGGCTTACAAAGGATCCACTAAAGGGGCCAGGCTTGAAACTTCTTCTGATGATGCTGGAAAGAAATGAGTAAACAGTTGATACTCCATTTGACAAACCTGAAATTTATAGAGTAAAGTAAGACATGCGGTGCAGTAATTTATGGTCCGCAAAACCAAGTCCATTAACAATCTCTAAAATTTTCAGATGCTAAAGATGATAATCCAGCTGTTGTTAATTTCATAGAGTTAAGATTCCAAAGGCCTTTGAAATCACACAGATTAACAGAAACATTAACATTCACATTCTCAATTTTTCTTATATGTCTCTATCCCCTAAGATGATAGCAATTTTCTTTTCTACTAAACTGGTATAACTCCTAGTATCCCTAGTGAATAAAGAACAGTATTCATCCCTTTATTTTTCGTCATATACCTGCATCAGGTATGCACAACCAGATCTAGTCAAAGATGGCAGTGTCTCTTTCTTGGAAAAATCAGACACTCGTTGGTGAACTATGCCTTTGACCTGATAATGTGAAATAAAGAATAAACAGGCAATTATAGTCACCTGCAGATAGAAACTAAACTTCGTACTCCAGAAAATGAACTCACAAGAGAGAGCCGTTGTTCACAGTATAATCTGTGACATTCTGCAAGGATTTGAACATATTCCTTTCTTGCTGACCGACTCTCGATCTCCTCCAGTACAGGTTTAAGCTGGACAAACAATTTTTTCGGCGTTCAATTTCAATATGTCATTGAAAAAAATATCGTCATGCCAAATCACAATACTAAACTCACAAAATTAAAACTGACAATGCTACAAAAGCTAGATTTCCATCTTCTCTTATCTAAATTGCGACCCTAGCAGTTTTGCACTAACATGAAGAAAAAAAAAATATCACCTCACTTGCAGCAGCCTTAAAGCGAACATAAATAACAGATGCCTCGACACCCTCCGAGACCGATGCTTTGTTTCCATCTGGCCCACGAAATGCTGCCTGAACCTGACAAAGAAATTACCATGTCTGTCTCCAGGAAACTAGTGCATAACTACACAATCCATTCTACCTTCCTAGATTACATGCAGATTGATATGCGATATATGAACATACACAATCATGAGAATCGAGAATTATATACATGCTTTGTCTAAGCTGTGCAAGACTTTATGCAATGCATATTACAAAGAACGCTTACCTGGGAAGCAGCAGTTTTGAGCACTGCAAGGATGTAAGTTCGGATCATGCCCAAGGCGCGTGACTGTAAAAATAACAAATGTTAATTTTCTCTCATAACAGAGGTTAGGAGATAGTTTATCTCCCCTAGAAATTCTGGAAACAGCTTATGAGTTTGTGCATGAGCAAGAACTGTCATAAGTGACTCTCATTGAGGAGAGAAATAGAAAGAAGACACACAGAGCGTGAGGGCTCTTTCGTAGTACCTGGAGCTGACGAAATTTGAGCAAATAAACACTCGACTCCGCATATTGGGGATTACTTTCGATGTACCTATATGGCCCAAAAAAGAAGCATATTACAATAATTTTGAGGGAGCAGGACTAACTTTAAGTGAGCATTCTTTTAGAATTGCCACATGGTGAATGTGAATTTCATAATATTGAATGCAGCATAATCTACTCACGATATGCATTCATCAAGCCGTTTCAGTAGTGGGAGAAAGTTAGAGTTTGATACATTCATATTTGGAGAGTAAAAATTGGAGGATATCTGCAAAATGAAAAAAAGATATTAAAGCAATTTACCACCTTGTCGAGTATTTCCTCTTAAGTTTTACAACCAGTATTCGGCAAGAAAAATACACTATGAACAAAAGTTCCACGTGTAGGCCAAGTTTTAAGTAGATTATATTAACGAGTAAGCAACTACACACTTATACTTTAACAAATGCAAAAATATGTTCATAGATGTATCTACGTCTTACGTTCTCCAATTCATCAAAATAGTTGAGCTTACTCCTTAGTGCTTCTGCAAACTCCATCAGTTTCTGCTTCTCCATTAACTAGGAAAGGTGAAAGAAAGAGCTCAGATAAGCAAACCATAGCGTGTCAGAAACTCTTGATCAGCGATGATGCATGATCATCTTTTGTTTGCCATTTCGGTATATATAGTAGTAAGGAGAAAAACATGCTAAAGATTAAGAGGAACAGTAAATATGTTTTGCTGCACAAAAGGCGAGAAAAACAATACCAGTCGGTCGCATGCATCATGAAGAGTTTTAGTCTTTGTTGTCACAGCTTGATGTTGAAGCTGCAGTTCGTTAAACAGGTCGAGCGTTTCATCTACCTGCGCAGGAGAAATCCTAAGGTCAATACAGAAACAGATGCCTTAAAATCTCTTGGAAACGCAAGGCACCAGCATTGTACAAAACTTGGTGGAAACCTGCCTGGTGAAGTATATCATCACACGTCTGGATGCGCTCAGTTAAAGTATTGACATAGTGCCGATACTTTTCCTCTGTCTAGGTCAGAAAAGAACAAATCATTTATAAATTGTCAAATAATGTTTACCGACTTTTAACCCAGGAACAACACGACTATTATCACTAACCTCAGACTTCATTGCTGATTCAAGATCAGTAAACCATTTGTAAAACTGTAACAAAAACAGCATAATTAGAAAATGAAGAACCATTAGTAGTATACAATCAAAGATGCCAGAAAAGAGATGCCGGCAAATAGAAATGCAGCCGATATAACACCACATCAGTACTTATCTATCAAACCAGCTAATCAATGGCCTTTCTACGCAGAAATCAACGATCATCAATATCAAGTTGCAGGATAAGAGCTTACCTGATTTGTATTAACCAAAACAGCTTCAATTGCTCCAGAATCTCCCAAGTCTGTGTCCTCTGCTGATACAGACAATCCATTCTCAGGCCGATGAACATGCTCATGTGCCTATAAATCACAAACCAACACTAAGATCACAAAAAAAGAGAAACACATTCCCACAAAAACAAACTCAGACTCACAAGATTGGCAGGAAATGGCCGCTCAGCGACTGCGTGAGACAAAGAAAGTATAGCTGCTTGTTGCTCCTCTGTCAAAGGAGCACTCTGCAATGGAAAGTAACAGTGAATCTCTCTGATACTATCAACAAACAGAGAGTATGATCCAGATCCAAACAAGGACGATAACATCGAACACTAGACTCATCAATGGATCCAATGTCGAAGATCATTGAGCTCAGATTTGTGATGAAAACTCGCGATTACCTGTTCCCAAGTAGAAGCGAAATTGTAGCCTTTGGAGATAGCTCCAGATTTAGGGAGGGTTGAAGACGATGGCGCCTGAGTCGCCATGAATATGGAGATTTTCTTCGAACTATGAGAAATTTCGAAATCTCCGCTTGGAAGAGGAAGACGACGATTCGTTTGGTATCTTTTACTTCTTTAGCCTGAGAATGTGTTCATTTGCTCTGATGGGTTTAATTTCGAGATTCAGCGGAGAGTTACAGTTACAGGAACCAAAACGCTTTTTCTGCGTTAAACGCGTTCGAAACAAACGCGAAACGGGAAACGCAAACGCTAGATGAGATCTGCCGGCGATCTGGGGCTCAGAGACGGCGGGGATAAGGGAGCTTAGGGAGGGGATGTCACACGTGCGACAGCATTTATCACTGTTTATGTCAGCTATTGCAAGTTAATCCTCAACTTTTTTTACATTATATTTGTTGCCCCAAAGTTTTTTAATTGAATATGTCCACCTCAATATTTCGTCTAGAATTAGTCGGAGAAGGGAGAAGTTGAGCTTGACTCATAACAGAAAAATTGAAGATTAAATGGAGATTAATAAAGAATTAGTTTTGGATTAGTTCAATATTTTTTATTAGTTTAATTTATAGAACTTTGATTTATACATATTTTGATTTGTGTTTAGATTAAATCTAACCAATTTTGGTTATACAATTTTAATGATTATCATAGATATTTTTGTTAAAATTTTAAGAATTTAATTTAGATAAAAATCCGATATGATAGTTAAATAGTGATAGTGTTTGAAAATCGGATTTAGACGGAAGCTAATGAGACGAACACCAACTAACAAATATTCTGGAAAGTAATCAACCTAGGAGAAAAATGTTTACAACATGATATTACCTCGTCAAAGACATACTTGACCAGAAAAATCGAGCAATAATATAGTGAAACCAATTTAAGAAAAGACAATCAATTAGTTAAACTTAAAATGAATAAAAAAAATATCTATATTATTAAAAGGGAAGATATAGACTGTGATTTTTTTTAAAGTGAACATATTTTAAAATTTTTATTAAATATATCTATTAAATTAAAATAACTCTAATTACTCATTTACATATTCCAACAAACATATTAGAATATTCTAATATTCTTTTCACTCAATACTATCAAAATTGTAAATCAACACAATTTAAAATCATCAATTTTCAGCAAATTTAAATATAGTTTGTTTTCAAATTTGAAATAAACCCATAACTTTTAAAATAATTATATTACAATATCATTATTTTCTAAATAAAATTTTTACAAAAATTCAAAAAAATTATAAAGTGATAAAATTTAGAAAAATCTATAAAATTTATAAATAATTTATATAAACTATAAAAATTTAAGTTTAGTCATCTGATGTTTTTTAAATAGTCTAACGAGTTTTGTTTCACGGTATTTCGAGAATTGAATATTATCCGAACTGAACTCATACGATTATCCGAGGAAATATGAAAGTTCAAAAATCTTAAATCTAAATCGGACCCAAAATTTGATATAACTGAAAATTCTAAAAGTTTTAAAACTGAACCCGAATCTGAAACGCGCAATAACCGAAAATTATAAACTCGATATTCGAAAAATCTAAACATGATTAATAATATATAAAATTATTAAAAAAAAACCGCGCGATTGCGCGGATCAAAATTCTAGTTGAAAATTAGAAGTTGTAGTTATGAGTCGTATGTATGCTTCTTATCTCCAACTACATCCCATTTTTTTGTAATTTTAAAATTATTTTGACCAAGGTTTAGTTTGCTGCTTTGAAATATCTTTCTTGGTGGCTGATAATTACACCCAACTTAATCAAATCTATACGCCAACATCCACTTCTTCTTTCCGTTATTATCCTTCTTCACCATTGAAAGTTTTATTCGCCAACTCCTTTAATTAGAATTTGTATACTATCACAATGTTTTCAGTTAATTATATTTGTAATTTCTGATTATTGTATAAATTATATTGTATCAGTGCTTTTGCAGTGTATGGAGATAAAAAAAGTTTACTAACATGCTATAGGCAGACCTTGAAATTTGTGGAGCTATAAACTTTTACAGTGTTGGAGTCGAATTCCTTAAACATATTTTTTGTTTCCGATTTTGGAGCCAATCATTCTGTATATATTAACTTAAAAATTTAGGGTCGACCGTGATGCTAAAAACATTTTTAAAGACTCTCTAAATCTTATGTCGCACGTACAAAAATCACAAACCATTTCACTCGTTTATAACTATAACTTGACTTCGATCTCGAATGTCGTCGAAAGATTAGAGTTCGTGTTCAACAGTGTCAGAATATCATAATTTGTGCTCGGAAGCGTTCTCCAGAGATTAGGGTTCTTGTTCTATAGTATTGTCGATTTTCGTTATCGCTTGTGCTATCGATCTTTTATTGTAGCATTAGTACGGTTTCTACGTGTTAGTCCTACTTTCATTGTTTCTTCTGGCATTTTTATTCTTTTTGGGGGCCTTTAGAAACTATGTGAACGCAAGAGTTTTATTGTTCATATATAATTATCTCAAAGAATGGTTTATTGTGCATGAATTGACCTTAAGGATGCTTTGATTAGTCCGCTGATGTAAATGCATATATTTCTTTGTTACACCAAATCTTTTATTCTCTATACAACAAAAACCATTTTCAAGTGTCTTTTTTCAAATAAAGAACGTCACCATTATTAGACTAATGATTGTTTTTTTCTTAAGGGATTTGTATGATTAGATGTTTTATCAATCTCACACATTAACATTGGCTTGTTTTCACATTTTGGCTATGATTAGACCTCACTAATTAGAATGGTCTTACGCCAAACATACAAGTTATCGATCTAATTAAAGTCTCATGTGTACACGGACTAAATAAGTTTAAGCTAGATTTTTAGGACTTACATATGTATACATATACCGTGAAGAAGCTAATATCCTAAGAGGCTGAATTTCCAACACATAAAAAGTCGAAGAACCGAACACAATCTTCGCTCTTGTTGTCCAAATCTTTGGGGTTGCTTTGATGTGAATCTTGATCGATAATCTCACTCTTGTTTGAATCCCTGTTTACTTGTAGAAAATTGTAGAACTCTATAGGCTTTTTACTCTGGTTTGCTGCGACCACACATGGAGAAAAGAAGATAAAAAGTTATGTTGGTTGCAACTATAAATGTATAATGATATAGAGATAATTTGATGTAGTGTCCAAAATGATATATGACACAAGAAAAAAACATGATTTTTGTCACAAAAAATTTAACTATTCAATGTAACAAAAAGACGGCTAACCAAACTCCTGCATCACTGCTAAGTTTCGTGGTTTCTAACTCAAAACCAAGTGATGATGAATAATAAGTAGATTGATCTATATCTCTTATATATTATTTAGGTCACATCTAAACTTTCGATGTGAGATATTCTTCGCAATCACTAGCTAAATTTAAACACATTTTATAGAAAACGGGTCAATCATTTTGAGTTTTACCTTTGTTATCTAAAACGATCTTTCCGGTGAAAAACTCCTTGAGGAAATGAAGATGATTGATATGAGAGAATTGGTGATGAGGGTAATTAATAATAACATCTCCAAGAAGTACTCTCTTCCTATTATAACCACAAGAACTCATCATGATTTGCTCATGATCATTTGCCATTAAAGAAGATGAAGTCGTTGTCGAAAGAAGACGAGGACGAGCCTTGGTGGATGCTTGCCGTGTGCGGCGAGCCATGATGACATGCCAATGGTTCTTGACAGCATTATCAGTTCTTCCGGGGAAAAGCCTCGCGATTATCGACCATCTATTACCGTGGATTCGATGAGCTGCTAAAAGTCTTTCTTCTTCTTCTTCCGTGAAAGGGTTTCGGTTTATTCTTGGATCTAACTGATTAAACCATCTCAATCTACAACTCTTACCTACATATATATACATAACATATCAAAACACAGTATGAATTGTTATAAGAGGTGGAATAGAATAACCCGGTCGAAGCATAATGATCATATAATTAACACCATATGATTTGTTATAAGAGGTGGAATAGAATAACCCGGTTAAAGCGTAATGATCTTATACTTTAAATGTTTATATCAAACCCTAGTTTTTGTATATAATATATGGACATAACACTAGAAGATATAGTTACCGGATCGACCAGGGAGCTTAAGGGCTATCGCGTTCCAATTATGAGGACCATATTGTTCGACAAGATCCTTAAGTTTCTCATCTTCGAATGGTCTCCAATGGCCTCGGCTACACATGATCTCCGTTTCTTCTAAGAGCCGATCTATCTAATTATTTTGGTGTACCGATCGAAACTAAATACAAAAACAACGTATGGATTGTTGATATTTTATATCAACAACATACACAATTTTTTTGGTGTGTTTCAAGTATTTTATACATATATATATGTGGATAAGTTGCAAAATGAGAACCCTAAGTTCTTTTGTTGGGGAAAGGTTGGGGAAGATGGATATGTGGGAACAAGAAGAAAGGTGACGAGCACCAACACGTATACATACACTAAAACTTCTATAAATTAATATTGTTTCTCTTTCGGAATTGATGTTTAAGGTTGTTCCACACGGAGTAAGTATTCATTAACTTTTATTGAGTTTAGTTTACCTATTTTTGTGTAAAAAACATTAACTACATCTAATTCAACTAATATCAAATCAAATGACAAAAAAACTAAGAACAGGATTAACGCATATACCAAGTTGGGTATCTTAATTTTTTTTCTTTATCCGATTAAAAAAATGAAAATAAATAAATAAATAGAGAACCAATCGCGGACCGTCACATGTCAGTGGAGCCCGCGTACAGTTGAAGAAACCCAACGAGATACGTTTCTTATTTTGCATACGGAGGAGACGCTTCCTTATGTTTTTAGCGGGACCCACGCATTTTTTCAATTAAAAAAATAAACAAGAAACGGGTTGGGTATCTCCGCTAATCCTGCTCTAATGGTTAAAAACACCAAATAACATTAAATTTTTAAATAAAAATTCGAAAACAAACAAAAATACTTCTTAAACATTATTTTTTAATTTTGAAACAAAAAGTGTATTAGAACAAAACTATTTTATTAATTTAAAGAGTTATTAATTCATAGAGATTATTTTGGTCAAAAATTCGATTTGAGACATGGAAAAAAGTTATTGATTTATCCAACTATTAATTTATAGAGCTATATTGTATATATATAAGGTAATATATATATATATATATATGTGTGTATAAATCAAGAAAATAAAATAAATTAAAATCCGTTAGAGAGTCGAAGAGTTTGGACGGACCTCTCTCCACCGGTGAGTGATGCCAACATCTTCCCTAACCAACACAATATTTCATTTTAAGTAATCTACTTTTTTCTTCTTTATTTTTAAATAACTTAGATTTTATTTTATAACAATTTTTTTTATAGATTTTAATTAGATGAAAATTCATATATAAAAGTAAAGATTGCTTGATGTATGTTGAATTTCGTTAACCTCTCAACGTCCCTTAGTGTAGTATTAATTTATGTTTTTAAGTTCTAACCTACACCGGCTACTTCAAGCCAACAATATTCATCTACGTTTGTTTGATTCTTGGCCAACTTATACGTATTTTCATATATAGAATATGTTTGGTAACAATACTGTGGACTTCGAGTTAAATGGCATATCATATATAAATATTTCATGGATAGGTTTCTGATAATTTCAGACCTAATCAACGTTCTGCCTTTATTCAAACTTTATATAATATGCCAACGTGGTACAACTAACTTTTTTACACATTTTTAACGGGATCGGCTCTTAACCATACTGTATGAAATGTTTGTTTCAAATCCATAAATTTTTTTGAATTAATATTTATATGTCAACTTACCCCCAAACCGAAAAAACAATTTATATATAAAATTCGACCTCAAACATTGTATAAATTTATAGCCCTAATTTTTAGCTTCATAAGTTTATACATTCTTTAACAAAAAAAAAAGTTTCTATGGATTTGTCGAAATTATTTTCCAAAGAAGTTTTTATTCTTTTTTTGTCGATTTTGTGTAATATCAAGTTTCAAATGTTAATCAAATTGTTTTACAAAAAAATTGTTAATCAAATCTTATAAACGAAAAAAAGAGAATAAAACATTGGAACCGTAACAACTTACTAGACTAGCCAATATGTTTTCTTATACCTTTGTCCCAAAATATAAGAGGTTTATTGGTAGGTAGATTTTTGAAGAATGTTGAAATTTTTAGGTTTCGTTATTATTGGTTTATGAACTATAACATTTTTCATAAACTCTATTGTTATTGGTTTGATGATTTTAAATGTCTACTCAAAATCTATTGTTGTTTCAAAATTTTGGTTTTCGTTGATTGAATAATTTTATTAAAATATTGTTACTGAGAAATGAATTCTCACCAAATTAACTCATTAAACACAATTTTTAAAATACTTCATGTGCACCTTGAATTCTTAAAATTCATATAGATAAAAGACTTTGGTTGATTTTTCTAATACACAAAATTTTATGCAAATTTAACAAATCTCTATGCAAATTTAATAAATCTTTCAACTTTTAAAATCAATAACTCTTTGAAAATTTAACTCCCACTAACCCTCTAAGATGTTATGAAAAACAACCAAGACTAAAGGGTTTTTTTTTTAAATCAAGACATCATTTAGCTATAAATACAATGCAACCAATGATAAAAGAAACTACAAAAATTCAATGGTGAAAAATATTAAATAACATTAATCTTGTAAAACATCAAAGCAAAAAACATATAATATTATTATATAAAAAACATCTAATAAAATACTAGGACTTAGAAAGTATTATTATAGAAATAAAACAGACAATGCATTTATTATTTACGTACTTATTTTAAACGTATTGTTGATAATTTGTCACGGTTTTAATTATTTCTCTATGACTAATTAGTTTAATAATTAGTCTATTACTTATTTTTTTCAATAAATTATTTACACTTTTTCTCAATAATTTGCCAAGGTTTTATATAATAGATACTAGATTTTTCAAATATGTTTTTAACATTTCTCTCATTTGTCTATTTATTTATTTATTTTTAAAACCAAATTTAATTTGCTGGTAAAGTTTAGTAGGAAAATATAAAAACAAAAAATAGTTAGTTGGCAAAGGAGACAATAACCAAAACTTCATTTGTTCTCTTCTTGGATGGTTAGGATTCAGTTTCGAACCTATCAATAACTAACACTTCAACAGTTTTGTTTCTACAAGACAAACCGGATCTTCATTACACTAAACCGAACCGATACGATATACCAGATCGGTTTTCATTCTACCAAATTGCTTGACAGATGAAGAGTCATATATATGTCTCATCAATAGTTCTTGAGACTTAAACCCTTTACCAAATCTGGTGAAACAATGTTTATCTTTAGCTCAAACATGTAGCCACACTGTTCTTCTAGCATCATATTGTTTCAAGAATCTCGCATCGAACTCGAACAGCTATGAGATTTGTAGTAGAAACAGAAGCTAAACCAGAATAACTTATGAACCATGAAGAAAACAGAGGCAAGTCGCGTTCATCTATGGAATGCTAAGGATCATATAAAAAATTCCGATCTGAGCACGCAATTGTCAAGACAATGATTTTCGCGCCGTGAAAGCATTTCCAAAGAAACCAACATACTCTTAGACAACTGACCTGGATTTGGAAAGGTCTCTTTGCTTCCGAGACCATGATTGTTGCCTTCTTAGTCCAGAAATGGAGATGGTGTTGGATAAAATTTCACCGCGAATCAAAATCACTGCATCGTACTTTGAGAATGGTTCCCGTGGATTAGTATTGACGGTATAATACACCAGCTTTCAGTTAATGATTACTTCCCTCTGAGTTTTGTACTCTTTCTCTTCTCACCGAGTGCAAAACGTCTAGCCATACTATGATTATAAAACTTCTTCATATGTTCAGAGAGCCTATGGATTGCCTTAAGGTTACCAACCTCCGATAGACGCATCAAAAAAGAGTCAAAGGTTCGATACGGCAGTTTGAGTCCTTTGTTCACAACCTCTTCTAGAAGAAAGCATGCCTCTTTATCCCTATAACAGTCGAAAAGTCCATTGATCATAACACAGTAGGTTTCAATGTCTTGAGCACAGTCTCTTTTGTCCATTTCTTTCCACGTATCGAATGCTCCATCGGGATTATCCATTTCGAAATACATAGATATCAGCATGTTGTATGTTTGGACGCTAGGAACACAACGCGTCTCCAACATTCTTCCGTAGAGTTTAAGCGCTTCATCGCTCTTTCTATTCTCACAAAGTACCCTAAGGAAGCAATTATAAGTGACTATATCGGGCGGGTAACCTTTATTGCTCATCTCATCCAAGAACTTATACGCTTCCTCGACTTTTCCAGCCATACACATACCTTCAATTACTTCCTTATACGTCGACACATCAGGAAGGCAACCGGTGCTTATCATACGCCCGATTAGCTCAAAGCATTCTTCTAATTTATCATTCCTCGCCAAAGCCACAATCATTAAAGCAAAAGTCTTTGCGGTTGGAGCAGAAACTGCAGAGCCTTTAGTTATCATGAAGTCAAACAACTCAGACGCATCATCCACCATTCCAGCTTGGCAAAAAGCATCAATGGCAGCACAATACGTGAAATTCTCCGGTTTATGACCAGCTCGAATCATCTCTTCAAGCAAATTCATCGCCTTTTTAGGATCTCTAACTCTACACCACCCAAAGAACAACACATTAAACGTATTCGCATCCGGTTTAACTCTCTGCTTCATCCTTTTAACCAAACGTTCAGCATCTTTAACCAAACCACACTTACACAGAGCATCAAGAAGCATATTAAACGCATTAATCTCCGGCTGCGTCTTGACTCTAATACGTTTCCTCTTCGCAAACTTCTGAACATGTGTCAAGTACCTCTCACAATACTTCCTAAGAATCTCAACCAAAACATCAACAGGAACAGCGAGTTTATTGTTCCTTTTCATGTAATCTAACATATCAATCACAATCCTAAACTGTTTGTGCTTATACTTAGTGCTAGACAATATATCAATCATCTCATTGTAAGTAGAAGACTCATGAAAGTAACCTTCTTGTTGTCCAGCCCAAGTGAAGAACCTAAAAGCAATCTTTTCTTCGTATTGAAGTCTCTGTAAGATCTTGGATACTACAGGGGTTGTTAAATCGACTCCAGATTCATCAAGGGCTTTCTCTAAATCATCGTAAGCATTCGAATTCGCGATTATAGCTTCGTGTAAGACCCCAACGGCATGGTTAGAGCCATGAGCTCGAACATCGTTTCCATGGCGATAGGCTTGTGATTGATCTTCGGAAACGCTTTCTCTACGGATGATTTGAGCTTCTGGGTTTGAGAATGTCTCGGAGGAGAATGATTGCTTCGAGGAGATGATTCGATGGGAGGTTTCGTTGATTTGGATTGAACCTAGACGAGTGAAAAGTTGAGATCTTTGTGATGGTGTTGTTGATAGATGTGAAGAGAATCTAGAACGGAGAAAGAAGGAGATCACTAGTCTCCGCATCGTCTAGGAACCACTGAGAAAAAATAACCCTTTCGCGAGGGTTACAGCAAAAGAGAGTGAGAGAAAGAGATCAAGCGGAAGAATAAGATGGCGATGGAGAGAGATAGAGAGAAGGGCTTCGAGAGTTTTCAAATGGGCTTCTTGTATTGAGAGGCCTTTTTTTTCATTAAACTTTCACCACATCAAAATAATAGCTTAGTGTTTTTATTTTGTCGAACTTTTTAATTTTTTTTTGTCCAACTTTTTAATTTGTTTTTGTTTTTGTTTTTTTTTAACTTCTTGTATTGGCGAGTTTATCTGCATTTTCAATATATGAAAGCTAAAATTGGAAAAAAAAATTATAATGGAAATTTTTTTTTGCAGAAAACCTATTATATAAAAGTAAAAAATGGGTTATAGCAGATTTCGTGACAAAATCGTGGCTATAGGATCGTAGTTTTTTTCCATGGCTAATCGTGGCTATATGAATGATTTTGCCACGATTTTTTCACGATTTAGCCACGAAAAAAAGGTTACGATCCTATAACCACGTTTTTTCGTGGTTAAAACGTGGCTATACCAATTTTTTATACTAAGATATGAACCCCTCAAAAACCTTAGCCGCCTCTTCTCTCGCTCTCTCTGATTTGTTTGTCGTTTTGAAGGTTTGTTCCGGTGTTTGGTGGCTTGCCACCGACGTTGGGAGTGAACTCTCGTGCTCTTTCATTCCTTTTGTAAATTTCTTTGCTTTGCTGATGATTTTTGAGCTTTTGGGATGGTGCCGACTCTTTATGGAGCGACGATCTTTTCGTATATTTTCGGCTTCTAGTGAAGTGACGGTCTTTGTTTTTTACTAGAAGTAGGCGTTTTGATGCTCTCGACGGTGAAAAAGTCGACTTAGTAGTTTGTATTTTATTTTTATCTTTTTTGTTCAATAAGCGAATTGTATTTGTTAGACTATCGTACATCATAGTTGGTGGAGATTGATCTTTTCGAGACGGAAAATGAGTTCTTTTCAAGCAGCTATTGTGGATAAAATAAGATTCAAGCAGAGGGTCCAAGCTCATTTTCTGTCCCCTAATTTTCGGATCTTCGATTAGCCGTTTCCAAAAATTATTCCTTTTAGGTTTTATGATGAAACAACTTGCAAGTAAACGAGAAAACATTATCTCCGGAAATTGTCTAATGCTCTCTCGATGAGTTTCCATCGCATAGACGATGTAAAATTAACTTTTAGAATGATAAACTTTAATACGTCATCGAAGTGTCATCCGAGAGTATAGATGTGACGGTTATTCCATATGCTTAAGTGTTTCTTTCTCTTCTATTTGTAATTTGCAGAAAGGTTACTTCCATTAATAAAATGGTCAATCTCAATGTAAAAAAAAGTAGGATATGAACTATAGGCATATAGATTGTTGAAGATGAAAAACAAAAGAAAGAGAGATCATTGTTGACATAAGCATCTAGGCTTGGACATATTATCTGACCCGAACCAAACCGAAGGGAACCGAATCGAATTTTCTGTTCCGGTTCCAGAGAAATAACCGAATGGATCCTAAGCTCTGGAACCGAAGGAACCAGAACCGAATCGGAACCGAATCAAATTATTAGAAAAACTGAATGGATCCTAAATTCGGGAACCGAAAGAACTGAAATCGAAAATTTCGGTTAGGAACCGAATTTTAACACCACAAAAAAAAAATATAGTTCGGTTACGAGAAAAAAAACCGAATGGATCTTAAACTTCGTAACCGAAAGAACCAGAACCGAAACCGAACCGAACCGAAAGTTTTGGATCCGGAACCGAAACCGAACCGAATTACGAAAAGAACCGAATGGATCCTAAATCTCGAAACCGAAAGAACCGGAACCGAACGGTTCTTACCCGTAACCAAACCGAATACCCGAATGCCCAGGGCTATAAGCATCCATCAAATGGGATAAAAAGAAATGTGTTCTTATTGCCCCATACCTTTTATGTTATTTTCACATGAACCCCAAGAAAAGCAAAATATACAAATGCATTTTTTTATAAAATAAAATGTAACACAAAAGTAACATAAAAACGTGTATTTCGCCATCTGATTTTTTTTTGTTTTGCTTCAACAAATGTATATTCTTTCTTTTTTTGTTAGTTTACTTGCACACTTAGCTTTACCAACTTTTATTACTATCGAATAATCTTCTCCCTCTTCTTTCTCCTTCTACATCATATTCATTAACCCTTAAGGTAAATCTATAAATACATTCATGATCATTCATGTTTTAACAAACTACTTTCATCTCAATCATTTTCAGTATTCTAACTAGAGTTTGATCTTTTTGTTGTTTTCTTTAACAAAAGAAAAAAAATGGCATCTTCTTCTTCTTCATCTCCATCATCTATGCTTCAAAGATCCGATTCAATCGCTGATAAAATGCCTGATGCTTTGAAACAAAGTCGATACCATATGAAGAAATGTTTTGCAAGGTTCTTAAAACTTTATATTTAACTCTTTTTCTTGTTTTTTTTTTGCTACATTTTTGGATCCTTTTATATATGTTTGTGTGTTGTGGAATAATGTTTTAGCTTTGTTGGAGGAGGAAAGAAGTTGATGAAACGTGAAAATTTGATGAATGAGATAGAGAAATGTATAGAAGATAGCCGCGAACGCAGTAAGATCTTGGAAGGATTGTTTGGTTACATTCTCACTTGTACTCAGGTAAAGATTCTGTCAAGTAAACAGATTTAATCGCTTGTGTTTTACGGGTGGGCAAAATACACGAACCCGAAGAACCGAAATGAAATACCCGAGTGACAAATACTCGAAGCAATCCTAACCTCAATGCCCGATATGGCCGAAATCGAACACGAACTAAACTGAAAACCGAATGGGTACTCGAAATACCTGAAATATAGCTATATATCTAAAATATTATTTAGATTTATATATATATCTAATGTAAATAGTCAAATTATAATTTTTATTTCTAAAATATTATTTCTTTTTTACGATACTCAGGTATTCGAGTAATTTTAAATATTCTCGGATATTTTTAGTATTTTATTCTAGTATTTTTATATTATCGATTACTTGAGGTATTTAGGATATTTTTCGGGTACTGAGTATCTAAAGTAACCAAACTATTAGAATCGAAAATACTCAGACAAATACCGGCTATTTTCCGGTTCCTAAGAGAAATACCCAAAACAGAATCGAACCGAACTCAAAAAATACCAAAACCGATCCTGACCTAAGAACCGAAATATCCGATATCCAAAACAACCGACCTGAACCCGATCCGAGTGCTAATATGCCCATGTCTACTTGTGTTTCCGCGATTTTCGCGGTTTAATTTTCTCTGTTGTTTACTATGTAGGAGGCAGTAGTGGTTCCACCGTTTGTTGCATTAGCAGCAAGACCAAATCCTGGTTATTGGGAATATGTTAAAGTAA
Source organism: Anastatica hierochuntica (assembly GCA_900406275.1). NCBI lineage: Eukaryota > Viridiplantae > Streptophyta > Magnoliopsida > Brassicales > Brassicaceae > Anastatica > Anastatica hierochuntica. The sequence goes on along the minus strand of OVAN01000171.1, from coordinate 41,835 downwards.
ACTCTGGAGATTTAACTGTTGATGAAATTACCGCAACGGAGTACTTAAAGCTCAAGGAATCTATTTTCGACGAATCATGGTTAGTAAATAATCTACATACTATGCAAATAAACAGAGCAAATCTTCATCATATGATGTAAATCTCATGTTTTAAAAATAGGGCTAAGGATGAAAATGCATTGGAGATAGATTTTGGAGCGATTGATTTCACAACTCCGCGGCTTAATCTTTCTTCTTCAATTGGAAATGGAGTTGATTACATCTCTAAGTTTATATCTTCTAAGCTTGGATCAAGCCAATCTGATAAACTAGAACCTTTGTTGAACTACTTGCTTCACCTTAACCATCATGGAGAGGTCTTCTTGATTGAATCATCATAAACTTTGTGTTCATTTTTTCATCGATTTTTCGAAAAAGCTAACTTGTTTATGGTTTGCAGAATCTCATGATCAATGATGAACTCAACACGGTCGCGAAGCTCAAGAAATCTCTTATGCTTGGTGTTAATGTAGTCTCTACTTATCCTAAACAAACACCATATGATACTTTTGCACAAAGGTTTTAAAACAAGAACTACTAAAGATTTTGACATAGAAACAAAGTTTAGGTATAAAGATTTGATTGAGAAGTTACTTTCTTCTTAGGTTGAAGGAAATGGGATTGGAGAAAGGTTGGGGAAATACGGCGGAGAGAGTTAAAGAAACAATGGTTATACTGTCAGAAGTTCTTGAAGCACCAGACAATATGAAGCTAGATTTGCTCTTTAGTAGACTTCCTACAATGTTCAATGTTGTGATATTCTCTGTCCATGGCTACTTTGGTCAACAAGATGTACTTGGATTACCGGATACTGGAGGCCAGGTGATTGCGGGCGTATATGAAACATCTTTCAAAAGATATATTGTTACAAATCTTTCTTGGCTAAATCTTGATGTATGATGAATAGGTTGTTTACATTCTTGATCAAGTAAGAGCTTTAGAGGAAGAGTTACTCATTCGAATTAACCAACAAGGACTCGGTTTCAAGCCTCAGATTCTTGTGGTGACGCGGTTAATACCCGAAGCTAGAGGAACAAAATGTGACCAAGAACTAGAAGCTATTGAAGGAACCAAACATTCTCATATTCTTAGAGTTCCTTTTGTTACGGATAAAGGAATACTTCGTCAATGGGTTTCTCGATTCGATATCTACCCTTACCTTGAGAGGTTTACTCAAGATGCAACAAGCAAGATTCTCCAACGGTTCGAGTGTAAGCCTGATCTCATCATTGGAAACTATACAGATGGGAACTTGGTTGCATCTTTAATGTCTTCCAAGCTCGGCGTCACGCAAGGAACTATCGCTCACGCGTTGGAGAAGACAAAGTATGAAGATTCAGATGCAAAGTGGAAAGAACTTGATCCTAAATACCATTTCTCATGCCAATTTACAGCTGATTTAATCGCGATGAACGCTACTGACTTCATCATTACAAGCACATATCAAGAAATCGCGGGAAGGTTCGTTCTTTTTTTGCGAATTAACATCGAAAAGGTTGTGCTTTTTCAAACTCATGAAAGTTTTACATTCCGTGTGTAGCAAGGAAAGGCCAGGGCAATATGAGAGTCACATTGCTTTCACAATGCCTGGTCTATGTAGAGTTGTTTCAGGCATTGATGTGTTTGATCCGAAGTTTAACATCGCTGCGCCTGGCGCGGATCAATCTGTATACTTTCCTTACACCGAGAAGCAGAAAAGATTGACCAAGTTCCATCCTTCTATACAAGAATTGCTTTACAATGAGAAAGACAATCAAGAACACATGTAAGTGTAGTGGTAGTAGTAGGGCTAGGAAAAAAAACCTGAACCCGAACCGATTTGTTAAAATACCCGGAAGATCCGAAAAATCCAAAAACCTCGAACCAAAAAACACGACCAATCTTGAAATCCGGAAGACCCGAAAAATCCGAAAACCTCGAACCGAAAAACTCGATAAACTCAAGAAAACCGAAAAAAAACCGAAAAATATCGGTAGAAAACCGGAAAAATCTCGAAAATACCCGAACCTAAACACGAAAATACCCGATAACTCGAAATAACACCCAAACCCAAAAATACCCAAACTTGGCCTAATATATAAAATATGTATATTCGGGTTTCTCTTACATTACTAAACCCGACCCAAGCTCGAATGTTCCCGACACTAAACTCAAAAGTACCTAAACTCAAACACGAAAATACCCGAACTCGACCTAACCCGAAATAACCCCTAAACCCAAAAATAACCGAACCCGACCTAATCTATAAAATATGTATACTCGAATTTATCTTACTTTGCTAAACCCGATCCAAGCTCGAATATTCCGAACCAAACCCAACCCGAATTATAAAAGTACATCAACCGAGCAATGTTATGCCCAAAACTTTCAAAAACCGAATGGACCTGACCCGAACCTGACCCTAAACCCGAATGCCTAAGTTGTAGTAGTAGTTAGTCTCATTGTCTATAGTACAAAACACCTTATGATTTGTACATAACTTGTTTGTGGTGTTAACAGGGGATATCTTGCGGAAAGAGAGAAACCGATTATCTTCTCAATGGCGAGACTAGACACGGTGAAGAACATTACCGGTTTAGTTGAATGGTATGGTAGAGACAAGAGACTAAAAGAGATGGCTAACCTTGTAGTAGTTGCTGGATTTTTCGACATGTCAAAATCTAATGATAGAGAAGAGAAAGCCGAGATCAAGAAAATGCATGATCTAATCGAAAAGTATAATCTCAAAGGGAAATTCAGATGGATTGCTGCTCAAACAGATAGATACAGAAACAGTGAGCTTTATAGATGCATTGCTGATACTAAAGGAGTCTTTGTTCAACCTGCTTTGTATGAAGCTTTCGGATTAACGGTTATAGAAGCTATGAACTGTGGATTACCGACATTCGCCACGAATCAAGGTGGACCGGCTGAGATAATCGTTGATGGTGTCTCTGGTTTCCACATTGATCCGAACAATGGTGATGAATCTGTTGCCAAGATTGGAGATTTCTTTAGCAATTGTAGTGTTGATGATTTGTATTGGGATAATATCTCCAAGGCTGGTCTCAAACGCATCTACGAGTGGTAAGTAATATATAAGTAACATGAGCTAATCCACTCGTTTCTAATTGATTTTGAGTTGGAAGTTCATGTAACTTAACATCGTATGACGTTACATTTGCTTATAAAATCTTTAATCGCAAAACGCAAATCTTATATGAAAAATATGGATAGGGACCCTAAGTAATATATAAGTGACATGGACTAATCTACTCGTTGCCAGTTGGTTTTGAGTTGGAAGCTCATATAACTTAACATCGTATCACGTAATATTTTCGGGTTTTTTTTGCAGCTACACATGGAAGATTTATGCAGAGAAGTTGTTGAAAATGGGAAGTGTTTATGGATTTTGGAGACAAGTGAATGAAGATCAAAAGAAAGCGAAGCAGAGATACATTGAAATGTTTTACAATCTTCAATTCAAACACTTGGTAAGTGTTTATGACCTAAAGAATACTAATGATGATAGCTAACAAACCTAATCTTTACATCGATATGGTTTCTTGTAGACCAAGAAAGTAACAATCCCGGAAGATAAATCTCTGCCTCTGAGACTAGCTTCACTCCGTAACATCCTTCCTAAAAAACCAACATCTCTTGGAGGAGGAAGTAAGCAGAAAGAGCTCACAGAAACCGAAACCGAAAAGTCGAAACAGAGAAGGAAAGATGGTAAAGAAGAAAAGAAGGTTAAAGCCGGAGAAGTGGGAGAGGGTTTGCTTGCAGCTGAAGCATCAGAGAAGATGAAGAAAGTTTTAGAAACTTCTGAAGAGAAAGAAAAGATAGAGAAGATGAAGATTGTGAAGAGACAACAAAAGAACCAAACATCAGAGAAGATGAAGAACTTGTTTTGGTTAATCATGGTTTGTCTCTACATCTGCTACGTTTTGAAGCAGAAGTTCTTTGGTAATAACTCGGTTCAAGATGATTAAAAGTCTGTCTTGGATCCATGAAAAGTCAAGAAAAAAAAGTTGTTAACATGTTAAACATGTTGTTAATATGTTAAGGAATAAAATCACCATCAATGTAAATATAACTAATAAAATCAAAAATTTACAAAATAAAGAATATAAATTTGTGTTTTTAAAATATTGTTTCCAAGGAAAAGGCCTTACGTTAAGCGGTTAAATGTACACTTATGCGGTCACCCACCGGACTTCGACTCTGCTAAGTTGCGTTGTCCCGCGTAGTAGGATTATTTGGCTATGGATCGTATTGCCCCGCGTAGTCGGATTATTTGGCTATGGATCAGGGTTTGTCGATCCAATTTTTGACAAAAAAAAAATTGTTTCCAAACCAAACCAAAATATTATAACTTGAATTTAAACTAAATTATTAAATAATTTAAATGATATAAAATGTTTTGCAAATGAGTCTAAGTAACCAAAATTCATTAAAATGTAACAATTTTAATTAAAAAATTAAAAAGGTAGTACAATGTAAATTCATATTAATTTATTATTTTGTTTTGATATACTTGTTCTTAAATCCAAATCAAACAACTTTTTAAAATTTTTAATTAAAAACAAGTTTATTTGGTTGTGATTAAATATAAAAATTTTTAAAACCCATCTCAAATATGTAATATATGTATATGGATTACAAGATTGAAAAAATTTATTATACACGTGTATGTGCTATCTGCGTGTATTGATTATGAAAATTTGTTGAACATATATTTGAATTGATTTCTTAAGATAATAAATAAAGTAATGAATCGGTCCATATGATAATTAAATTGAGATAGCTATATGAAGCAAATGAAAGGCAGAGTCTGTATTCGAAGTTTCACTTAATTCAAGGTCCCAAAATAAATGTAGTAAGATGAGAAATTTATATCAATGCTTTAAGACTCTATTTAATTGCTTCTCATTTTTTTTCAGACCAATGTCAATATTTAAGGAATATAATTAGGCACACATGAGTGGTAGGTTAAAGACTAAAAAAGACAATACTCTTTAAAAATGATAATACTCTCTATGTTTCATTTTAAATAACGTGTGAAGAGTTTTTCTACTTTTGATGATTTTAAGTTTAGATATAAATTTAAAGTTATATGGTTTTTGATTAGTTGAATTAGTTTTAGCTGTTAATATTTTTTTATAAATAGTTAAAATAAAATTTTGTAGTTTTTTAGTCTGTATGTAACAATTTTAAACAACACTTAAATTGAAATATTGTAATAGGTGGAGTAATAAACAATATAAATAACCTTTTATAACTAAATGATTATGAGAAATTGGGGAATGATAAAATTCATTACACTATCTTTATAGTTTATCAATAGCTTCATACACGTTATTGCATTTATAATAATCTCTTATGATACGGTTCTATATCTTATATTCTCTCTGTTTTGCACAAAGTGTCATTCTGATAATTTTTACATAAATTAAGAAAATTATTAAAAGATTTTATCTATCTTTCATTAATACATTAAAAAAAATATTTTCTCTCTATTTAATACAATAATATAGTGAGGTTTAAACCTGAATTTTCTTAATTAATTTACATCGATAATATATAAACAAAATTTAAACGACACTTTTAAAAAAAGAGAGACGGTAATGAAAACATAATACCAAGAAAAGAATTCTCAAATTCAATTTAATTTTGAGATTCATAATTTAGTAATGAGGATTTTTCTTGTCAACCTAATCAAGTTTTCAACTAACTACAGTAATATTTTCTTTTTGTCTAACACTAAATAAATTTTCTTTTGTCAATGAAATTTTTTTTGTATAGTATTAAATTCACATTGTTGTCAAGTTTCCAAATTTCAACCATATTTCTTTCTTCCACAGTTTTCTATTTTCTACGTTAATAGTAAAACAAGTTTGACTTTTTGGATATGCAGCAAAGACATCGAGACATCCCAAAAAGAGCAAGAAGACATACAAGGAAAGAAACTTAAAGAGAAATTATAATATTTAAAATTAAAGAGAAATTATAATATTTAAAGTTTTAAACAGACTTAAAATAAACATTTATAATCTTTTCATTTCCTGTCAACAATGAATTATGCTAATTATCAAAAAAAAAAGAAAACAATGAATAATGCTACTAATTATTTACAAAGTTGGTGTTTAAATATTTTAGTATTTAAACAATTAAACAGTCCAAAAATGGTCAAGGGATTGAATAACGTGTGATGTTGCTAAAAATAGAGAAGGGATTAAATCAGGTAACAAATAACACAATTTAGCCATTTTATATAGAAATCAATAAATTATTGCAACTTTAAGGCATTCATTATATTCAGTAAATAATCTTTATGATTAGTAACTTTTTATAAATTATGACCCGATTCAACACAGTGAAGATATGTTGTTTGTTTATGCATAAAACTATGATGCACACATTTTCTTTTATCTCTAGTTTAAAATCTTTTAGCCTTGGGTAAAAAAGTTTGTCTTGTCTCCTTAAAATACACTGTTTGAGATAGTAAGTATAAATATTTTAATTTCTAGTTAAGTTTTTTTTCTTCGCCAAATTTGTACTGTGAAAACTCGATTCGAAATAACCGAACTAAACCAAAACTGAACTAAAAAATTATTCGAATGGATCTTAGCTTCATGTAGTTCAAATATCGGATAATACTCGATTTTAAACGGATATCCAAAACACTGAATAAACCTAAAAAGTAAAAAAAAATCCAAATTCGAATCCGAAATTTGAAAAAAAACTTAAAGTTATTCAAATATATGATAAGTATCTTGAACGAATATCCTAATTGATCCGAAAATTTCAAAATACTCAAAAAAACGGAAAAATCTGAAAAAAAATTAAAATACCTAAACCTGAATACTTGACCAAAACTTACCCGGATCCAATCCTACTCAAAGCCAACTTGAACAAAAAAATAAAAAATATCCGAATGGATAATGTAGGTAGAGATGTCAACGTGGACCGTAACCCGCAGATTAGACCCAAGTAAGACCGTTGCGGGGCGGGTTTGAACACGTTAAAAATCGTCCATAAAAACACGGGTCACGCGGATCGGACATGTATGATCCGCGGGTTTTCGCGAGTTAGACCGCGGGTTACCGCGGGTTGTCCACGGGTTGAGTGTACTAGTGTTCTTTTGGATTTCTAGTTTTATTACATATGTTTTAAACTTTAGCTATCTTTTTTTTGATTTTGAAAGTATTATTTTTGACAATTTGATAAGCAAAAAATGTTTTCTAATGAAATTTGGTGATGAACGTTGTTAAACTTAAACTTAACTTTGGTTTAAAAAGAAATTAACCATATCACACTTTTTGAAAGAATCCACTTCGAAGTAAGACAATATTTTCAATTAACCTTATCAGCAAAAATGATGATGATTCATGAAATGACATCTTATTTTATATATAGATATATATTAAAATAGGTATAACATCGAATAGATTAAAATAGAAATAATTTTAATTTGTAAATTTGTAAGGTCATCTTAATGGATTGATCTAGTAATTAAAAAAATCTGACCATATTAACGACGATTGGACGTTAACGGAGAAAAACCATGTTGATTTATCGTCAACTATTATCCAATTATTATATATATATATATAATCCCAAAAACAAAATATAGACCATAGGTCCGCCCGCAAAACCGCTAAATTATGCGGCATGATTTTGGACATATAAATATAAACCGCAATCCGCGGCAGACCGGTCCACACGATCCGTCAAAAAATAACACCCGCAATAAGTTGGGTTACTTGGACGCTGACCCGTCTGACATCTCTAATTGTAGGGATGAAGTTCCGAAGTCGAACCAGTGTCTTTTGTCTTTTTGAGATAAATAAACATATACACCAAAAAAATTTACCGCTTCTCCAATTCTTACTCCTTAAGAGCATCTCCAACTCAAAACTTTAAAATGAGAGGAGCAAAACCTTAAAATAAAGATTTGAGGGTTGATTGCTCAAACCATGAAACCTCAAAAAAATCCTTAAAAGTTTATTTATTTGCATTATAGTCCTTGACATTATTAAAAGTTACTAATAATGATAAAAATTCACAAATACATATAAAACATACATTTAATATATTATATAACGTCTCCAAAATCAAACTAAAAATTAGCTCTAAAAGAAGGAGAACGAGATGATAAGATATTACTAACAAATTTAGACTCTCTCGATAATGATACATGTGAGTATATGCGATTGAAAAAAGCAAAAATCATGCAAAAAAGAACTCAAGAGCAGCAACAACCTTCTTTTGATTCGAATATTTATCAACCATATTTCAATTATCTTGGAGGTTCAGGATCCGTTAACTGATGAATTTTGGTATTTTGGTACCACTTGTATGATATGTGATATTTAAGTGTTTATGTAATTTGATTTAATTTGTGTTGAGTTTGTTTAATGTATAAAAAGCTTATATATTTTTTAACATTTTTATAAACTATTTTTTAATTGATCTGATGAGATTCACATATTTTTTTCTTATATAAAATGTTGAATATCTTGTATTGATAGATTGACTACATATCTAGTCATTCTATCTAGTCAGTATATTTAAAAGTTTAGTACATGTATTTGTGAAAAAATAATAATTAGAAAGATCAAAAAGAAAATAAATTCAACATTCCAAAGTTTGAGGATTTGAGATTTGAGTTAGAATGACAAAAAACTCAAAATTTGAAGATTTGAGGTTGATAATTTTAAATGTATTTAGTATAAAATAAAATGTCAAATTTTCGAGATTTTTATAATTTGGAAAAATTAGAGACAGAAAATTAAAAAAAAAACCAACAAAAGTTAAAGGAAAAGAGAAGAAGAAGAAGATGAGATCAGCACAAAACCCAAAATAAAAAGTTAAGTTTTGTCATTATACGAACGTGAGAAATTCACCGGAGAAATTTGGATAAAGTCTTCTCCTTTTATCCAATCATCGTCGATTTACCTTCACCGGAGAGACAAACCCATCTCTTAAAAATCACCATAGATCACTCTCAGAGAGAGTTAGTTGTGGAGAGAGAGAGAGAAAGAGAAGAAGGTTGGTTCGAAACTTTCTCTCTCCACCGAGTATGGTGAGAGAGAGGAGAGAGAGTACTTTCTTTAAGCAGTAATGGAGAGAACAAAGAGACTTTAAAACCCTTCTCTTTCCCCCTTTCTCTCTCCCTCTGTCAAAAAAACTCCATTAAAATCCTCATCGGTTACACAATTTCTAAAGAGTTAAGAGACAGAGAGAGAGATTTTGGAATCTGTAATGAATGTGAAGAAGCAAAAAAGTAAAGCAAGTGAAGAAAAAAAGCTTAAAGATCATCACTTTCTTCTCTCTTTCTCTGTAGAAACAAAGAAGAGGAAGAGACATAATTACGGCTAAAAATCTCAACTTTTTTTGTTAAATTTTGTGGGTTTTCTAAAAAAAAAAAGTTTCTTTCTGTAATCAATTTTTATTGCCTAAAACAAAACCCTTTCACCTCCCCAAATCATCGCCTTTGCATCTTCTCTTCAAGATTCACTTCCGTTTCGTTTTCTTCTTCCTTTTAATCTCTTCTTTTTTTGGTGGGTACAAGGAAAGTTTCTCTCTTTTTGCTTTTTAGTTTCTTCTTCTTCTTCTCCTTTAGGTCTCTGTGTTTAATGGCGACAATGGTGTAAATGGACTATTAACAGTTTGTAGTTGAGTGAAAAGTTGTTACTTTTTCAGACATAAGTGTGTGTTTTTGTTTACTGCTTTCTCTGTGTCTAAGAAAAAGATGAGTTTTGTTATCGGCGGAAGTGGAAGTGGAAGCGGCGGAGACGGTGGTGGTGGTAGTCAACATCACGACGGTTCTGAAACTGATAAGAAGAAGAAACGTTATCATCGTCACACTGCTCAACAGATTCAACGCCTTGAATCGTAATCTCCTCTCTCTCTCTCTCTATTGGAGAAGTCTCTGTTTTTGTTTTTGTTTTGGTTTACTCAAATCATAATTCTAAAACTTGCAGGAGTTTTAAAGAGTGTCCTCATCCAGATGATAAGCAAAGGAATCAACTTAGTAGAGAATTGGGTTTAGCTCCAAGACAAATCAAGTTTTGGTTTCAGAACAGAAGAACTCAGCTTAAGGTTTTGTCCCTCTGTCTTTGAGTTTTAAAAATGTGATTTTGATTTTGATTGTTGATCTCTGTTTCTTACTTTTTGCAGGCACAACTTGAGAGAGCAGATAATAGTACACTAAAGGCAGAGAATGATAAGATCCGTTGCCAAAACATTGCCATTAGAGAAGCTCTTAGGCATGCTATTTGCCCAAACTGTGGAGGTCCTCCTGTTAGTGAAGATCCTTACTTTGATGAGCAAAAGCTTCGTATCGAAAATGCACATCTTAGAGAAGAGGTTTGTTTTGTGTTTTTCGCATACTTTCATCGATACTCGGATTGTAAAAATTTGATCTTTTTTTGTATACAGTTGGAAAGAATGTCTACCATTGCATCAAAGTATATGGGAAGACCGATATCATCTCAACTCTCTACGCTACATCCAATGCATTTCTCGCCGTTGGATTTGTCTATGACTAGTTTAGCTGGTCCTTCACTCGATTTCGATCTTTTACCGGGAAGTTCTATGTCTGGTGTTGTTCCTAATAATCCGCAATCTCAGCCGAACTTGGCTATATCGGATATGGATAAGCCTCTTATGAACGACATTGCTTTGACCGCAATGGAGGAATTGCTCAGGCTTGTTAACACGAACGAACCTCTTTGGACTAGAGCTGATGGCTGCAGAGATATTCTCAATCTTGGAAGCTACGAGGATGTTTTTCCGAGATCAAGTAATCGAGGGAAGAATCATAACTTTAGAATCGAGGCATCTAGGTCTTCTGGTATTGTTTTCATGAATGTTATGTCACTTGTTGACATGTTTATGGACTCTGTAAGTAGCTGTGACAGCCCCAAATAACATATTTCTTTCCCCGCAAATGGTGGCAGCGTTTCGGATAAAGTTTTTCGTTTTTTTTTGCAGGGCAAGTGGACAGAGCTTTTTCCTTCGATAGTTGCGGCGTCTAAAACACTTGCAGTGATTTCTTCGGGAATGGGAGGTACTCATGAGGGTGCATTGCATTTGGTAAGTATTTGATAGTATTTCTCCGTAATTCATTAGCATTTCTTGATTTCGTATAATAATAACTTTGTTCGGGTTTGGCTATGTGTAGATGTATGAAGAAATGGAGGTGCTTTCGCCATTGGTAGCAACACGTGAATTCTGCGAGCTACGTTATTGTCAGCAGATTGAACAAGGAAGCTGGATAGTCGTAAATGTCTCGTATGATCTTCCTCAGTTTGTTTCTCACTCGAAGTCCTATAGATTTCCATCTGGATGCTTGATTCAGGACATGCCAAATGGATATTCCAAGGTTTAACTCGATTTGTTTTCTTTCGTGTTTGGCGTTTGCAATCTCCCGTAATTCATGATTTTGAGAACAGGTTACTTGGGTTGAACATATTGAGACCGAAGAAAAAGAACCGGTTCATGAGCTATATAGAGAGATGATTCACAAAGGGATTGCTTTTGGAGCTGAGAGATGGGTTACTATACTCCAGAGAACTTGCGAACGGTTTGCGTCTCTTTTGGCACCAGCAACATCATCCCGTGATCTCGGTGGAGGTAAAGAAAATGTTGAAGTTTCCATTGCTAAAATCGAATTTTTTGAAATCCATTTTAAACATTTGTTGTAGTGATTCCATCGCCGGAAGGAAAGAGAAGCATGATGAGACTTGCTCAGAGAATGATTAGCAACTACTGCTTAAGTGTCAGCAGATCAAACAACACTCGCTCAACCGTTGTTGCGGAATTGAATGAAGTTGGAATCCGTGTGACTGCACAAAAGAGCCCTGAACCAAACGGCACTATCCTCTGCGCAGCTACCACTTTTTGGCTCCCGAACTCGCCTCAAAATGTTTTTAACTTCCTCAAAGACGAAAGAACCCGTCCTCAGGTAACAATATTCAAAGCCTTCACTTTAATCGTCCAAGTGGTTAACATCGAAGCGGTTCTTTTTTTCAACAGTGGGATGTTCTTTCAAACGGAAATGGAAACGCGGTGCAAGAAGTTGCTCACATCGCAAACGGATCACATCCTGGATGCTGCATATCGGTTCTACGTGTAAGCAAGCCTCTATTTAAAATCCGATCAAAATTTCTGCTCTGTTTCATAGCTTACGAGATTTGCTTTTTTACTATTAGGCATCAAATGCAGCACAGAGCAACATGTTAATCCTACAAGAAAGCTCGATAGACGCATCAGGAGCACTCGTGGTCTACAGTCCAGTAGATTTATCAGCACTGAACATCGCAATGAGCGGTGAAGACCCTTCTTACATTCCTCTCTTATCCTCAGGTTTCGCAATCTCACCAGACAGTAACCGCAACACCTCAACATCTGAGCAAGGAGGAGGCGCCTCGACAAGCTCAGGACGATCATCATCATCAAGCGGTTTTGGTTCGTTGATAACGGTTGGATTTCAAATAATGGTTAGCAATTTGCCTTCGGCTAAACTGAATATGGAGTCGGTGGAGACGGTTAATAACCTGATTGGAAACACAGTGCATCATATTAAAACCGCCTTGAACAATTGTCCTATTGCTTCAACTACAACAGCTTGATACAAGAACCATTAAAAGACTTCTTCTTCTGCTTCTTCATGGTGTCTCTTTCTCTTCAATGATGAAACAGAGGAAGAGAATTAACTCTTCTTTTGCCTTCAATGCCACAGAGAGAGAGAAGAACATTAACTACAATTGTCTTCTGTTGATGCTGTTCTTTTGGACAAAACCTCATTAAAAACAAACCTGTTGGATTCTTCTTCTCTTCTTTTGTTTTTTTGGTTTTTATTTTTTAAATTTGAGAATTTTTTTTTTGGATTTTTTTTGTTTTGTTTATTGTTTTTTGGGGGTAAGAAACTAGAAGTCAAGAACGCACCATGCAACTTTGACTTTCTTTGTATGGTTCGGGCATTGACTTCTATTATTGCAACAAAAAAAAAGTATTTCCTCTCCTTTTTGTTAAGATTTATTATCAAGTTTTATGTTTTTGATAGACGTTACAAAGAAAACTAGTAGCGGATATAAAAAATGGAGCTACCTAAACAATAAAATACGAAAGTAAAATGCAACAAATGACTCTATTATCGAATTTTATGTTTTTAAAGACGTTACAGAGAGAATTAGCAGCGGATTAAAAAAAATGGAACTACCACAACAATAAAATACGAAAGTAAAATGCAACAAATGACTACATTAACGAATTTTATGTTTTTCAAGACGTTACAGAGAAAATTAGTAGCGGATAGAAAAAAACGGAGCTACCACAACAACAAAAAACGAAAGTAAACCAATTTCTAGAGACACATTTCGCCCAAAACCACAAATTGCTATGCACCCTCCTATAGGAGTTGCTCTGTGTAATAAAAAGTTTTGTTTTTCTTCTTTACGTGTTTTCTGAAGATTTAAAAGGTTGTGTACTTCTCTTTGTCATGGTATGTCTATGCTTTAAACTGATTCTTTTAAATCTTTGTGGTGATTATCAAAATGTTGTTGTTTGGAGAGAGAGAGAGAGTGTGTTAGGTGATGAAACAAGACAAGTTGATGACTTTTTTGAAAGTTAGAAAGAAAGAAGAAACATGCAACTTCTTTTAGTTGGTTCGCTTTTAAAGGAAATTGATTTGTTTTTTCTTTTGTACGGATCAAATAAAACCCATCACTCTCTAATAATAATACACTTTATGATCAAAACATATGGTGAAGATTTATGTCACGTCACAACGTGTTTGATTATTGTTATCGATTATGAAATACATCAAAAGCTATCTTTCTTTAGAAAAATTGGTTTTAAACCTTTTTTCTTTTATGATCAGGAAGTTCAAAGCTTTTGAATCTTTAATTTTTGGGCGGGTGAAATTAGTTTTAGATTTTCTGATTCAATTTTGGGATACAATTAAGAACAGTTTTTGTTGGTAGACTTGATCCATATAGATATAAATTGTAATAATATTTTGATCGATATATAGTTATGTACTTTCTATCTAAATCTAAATTAGGTCTATGCCAACTTAAGTTTGGTTATTTATTGAGAATTATTGAAATGATTCTAGACCGTTAATTAGATAGATAGTTGAGAACTTGGAAAAAGAAAATCATAAATGACTTATGAATTTATTAAAATCAACTGTAGATATGTAAAACTAATAGTGAATGGGACACATGAAGTAAATTTCCTACTAGTGTGTAATGTTTTGCGAAATTTATCGTCTTCTCCTTCAAGTCTAATCTAAAATAACGAAAAAGTTGATTCTAAGGGCATCTTCAACCTCAACACTATATTTAGTGTTGAAATTACATTATTTTAGTGTTTTTTAGCAGTAAACTTATTTTCATCTCCAACCACAACACTACAAGTTATACTAAAAAGTCTATTATATTATTATATCATCTACTATGCATCCATTTTATCATTTAATCTTTATTTTATATATATCATTTTATTAATAAAATAAGTGAATAGTGTTTAGTGTTGTGAATAGTGTCGCACCAAATTTGGTGTAACAATGTAACATCACACTAAAATAGTGTGACTTTTAGAGTTCGGTTGGAGAGGTTTTAACGTGAAAACTACACTGAAATAACATTTTGGTGTTATGCTGGAGAAGACGTAAGTCTTTTTTTTTCTAAAAAGACTATTCTATTACTCAATTTGATGGTAATATAATCAGTGACATCGAAATAGAACAACCGATTGATTTTAAGTTTATAATTTGATGATATCATATAAATTTGTATTCCCTAATGATTGCTTTCGAATTTTAAACTATTACTTTTCTATTAGAACACTTTTCAAATAATAACTAAATGTGGTTAACCGGTTAGAAAAGGTATTAAAGTGCTACTTGATCAAAACCCAAGAAGTTGGTGTTATACTTATAAAGGGAGATAATTTATGCTTGTGAATCCACCACAAATATTTCAAAATTGGTCTTTGGACTTATGAAAACTATGGGTCTCAAAGGTGTGGAGGAACTAGAATATAAAAAAAAAATCCAACATTTGACGTAAAAAACCCCAACATTTTTCAATTTATATGGTAAAGAAAATCATATAAAACAACAATAATGTTGATAAAAATGTTATTCTAAATTGGTGAATATGATGTCTACATCAAAAGCCCAAGAATAGTATACTAATTTTGCATTTCAATATATACTAAATTTTTTTCGAAAAATTAATTTTCTCAACTTTTTTTTAAGTTTCATACAAATTAACTTTTGAGGAATTTTATGTTTTAAAAGCAAACATTTATTGTTCCTTTAAGCCGTGTGAAAAATTTAGAATACAATTTTTTTAAGGGAATATAAAAATATTCTAAAATAAAAAATAGTATCGTTTCAATGTTTTAATTTTATTTTGCAAAAAATGTCTTTTTATATTTTCCATATAAATTTATAAACAAAAATATAATTTTAATTTCATTGTTTTAATGCGGAAAATATATAAATGAAAGGCAAAATAGAAATTTAATAGTTTTATGAATTTGTGTAAAAATCGTCAAAATTATACTCTTTAATATTTTAGTTTTTATTTATTTCACGGATTTCAAATATAAAAACAAATATTAGTTTTTAAAAGTTATTTAACTCGTAAAAAAAAATGTTTATTGGGGAAGAGAGAGACATAAAAATTCTCGATGAAACCGATGCGACTCAATCAGCGATTGCCGATCTGCTTTCTCTTCGGCTTAATCTCGCCGGAGATTTGCCTTCGCCGACCACTGACGGTTGGCCGCTGATTTGATTTCGGATCGACGATTACTTCCTCAACAACTGCCTTGACGGTTTCTCTCACAACGGCGGTTACATTCCAATCGGCGGTTACCTTCTCAACTGTCGATTTCTTCAACCTATTTAATGGAGTTCAACCTGCAACGATCACGAGATACTCTGAATTCACACAACCCTTTCTCTTCTTGCTATTCATGTCTGAGAGATTGAGAAACAAAATGAAGAATGTTACTTTGGGGGCTTCGGATCCCATCGTGACGGTGCCTCTCCGATTGGTGGAAGAGGCGGCGGACCAGAACCGCTACAGTCTAATCGTTAAGCCAGTCAATCCAAGGAAACAACCGCTCGGTTCTATGTTGACTGCTCTGCCTCGTATGTGGGGCGTCAATGGCGAAGTGACTGGGAGAATCATTGAAGATCGGAAGATACAGTATGTTTTCGCCTTTGAGGATGCGATGCTTTCAGTCCTCCGCTGTCGCCCTTGGTCTTTCAATGATTGGCTTTGTACCATGGAGAGATGGACGCCGAAGTTCTCTGATGAATACCTCAACTTCATCCCGCTGTGGGTTCAAATCCGTGGCATACCCATTCAGTTTCTCACTCTTGCAATGGTTATGCACATTGGTTCTGCGATTGGAGCTTTTTTGGAGACGGGTTTTGATGGAGAGGGTGCTCAGCTTGCGAATTTTGTTCGCGTTCGCCTCTGTTGGAGCATTGCAGATCTGGTGCGCACACGCAAAGTCTTTCAATTTGGTAAGGAAGTTGTTACTCTCCATCTGCATTACGAGAAAGTCCGCAACTTCTGCGGCACGTGTGGGATGCTTTCTCACGATTCTGCTGAGTGCCCGACCAGTCAAGAGCCTCCGCCGGGTCCGAGTGATGACGAAGATGATGATGACCCAAGTAATGATGGGCAACCTCCATTGGAACAACATCCTGAAACTGTTGAAGTACCAGAGGAGATACCCTATGTTCCAGAAGCATCAGATGCAGCAGAGGGGTCCAATGCATCAAAGAAACGAAAGGTATACTCACATGTTCATAGTTTGCCTGCAGGATACTGGGACATGCGTCATGTGGTTCAGGCGGATGAAATACAAGAGAGTTTCTTAAAGAGACAACGATCCCATGCCGAGGCTCGAGAGATCCGGGCTTGGTACAATCTGAATCCTGAAGCAAGCTCTTCCCGTGACCAGAATTGCGGTGAGAAGCAACCACACACCAACAGTGACGGTACGGTGGGCCAAAAGCCACCGGAGGCGGAATGAATACAACTTTTTGGAACTGCCGGGGTTTGAAAGAGTTCTCGGTGGTTCGACGCCTCAAGGAGTTGAAGAAATCCTTTGCTCTGGACTTACTCTTTCTCATCGAGACGAAGAATCCCGATGATATCGTTCGAGACGTTGCTGTTCAAGTTGGGTTTGATAATGTTAAGTGTGTTTCATCTGTTAGAGGGGATGGGGGTATTGCATTATTATGGAATGGTTGTGTTTCTGTATCCGTGTTATCTATGTCTGCTCGCATGATTGACGTTAGTATTAATAAAGATGGTGTTGTTTTCTACTTCTCCTTTGTTTATGGAAACCCATATCGGAAGCTAAGGCACTTATTATGGGAACAAATACAAAGAATTTCAACTCAACGACAAGCACCATGGATACTTTGTGGTGATTTTAATGAAATACTAACACCTTCGGAGAAAATTGGAGGTCGTGCTCGTGAACCATGGAGCCTTGTTGATTTTCAAACAATGGTGCGCGTTTGTGGATTATCGGACTGGCGATTTACCGGAAACCGATATTCTTGGGTGGGTAAGAGAAGACATTATACGGTAAAATGTTGTTTGGATCGTGTTATGGCAAATAAAGAGTGGAAAGCTCTTTATCCGTTGTCCGAAATTGAGTTCTTGGATTTAGTAGAATCGGATCATCGTCTGGTTATCATTAAAATTCGGGATAAAGTTGCGAGTGGCCAACGTCAGTTCCGGTTTGACTCTCGTATGTGTAGTGAACCGGGGTTCAAAGAAGTGGTCGCTAAAGGTTGGCGACAACATGACCTAGCTAGTATTGCTATGCGAATCCGCAAATGTCGTGTTACACTCTCTTCTTGGAAACGACGGAAGCATATGAACTCACGCCAAAGAATTGCCGAGCTCTGTACTCAGATAGATGCCCTGACACAACAACCACAAACGTCAACCGAGACTATAAAGAGACTTCGCGAAGAGCTTGGTCAGGCCTACAAAGCGGAGGAACTGTTTTGGTTTCAAAAAAGTCGATCATCCTGGCTGAAATACGGTGATCGTAACACTCGCTTTTTCCATGTAGTCACTAAAAACCGACGAGCCAAAAATCGTATCACATTTGTCAAGAACGAGGATGGTCAAGTACTAACCGGGGATGTTGATATAGCTACTGGAGCTGAACAGTATTTCACAAAATTGTTCACATCAGCCACACCGGAATCAGATTCCCATCTTCTTCAATGTGTTTCGAGGGTGGTAACATCAGAGATGAATGGTGAACTCACCAAAGGAGTTACTACGGAAGAGATTCATTATGCTCTTCTCGCTATTGGATCGTTTAAAGCTCCGAGTTTCGATGGATTTACGGCCGGTTTCTACAAGGAGTGATGGGATATCATAGGATCAGATATTGTCACGGAGATCCAAACTTTCTTCCGAACGGGTACGTTTGATTCTGCCTTAAACCATACAAACATATGCCTTATTCCCAAAATAAACCGACCCCAAACTATGAAGGATTTCCGCCCCATCAGTTTATGTACGGTGTTGTATAAAGTGGTATATAAGATCTTAGTTAACCGCCTTAAGCATGTACTACCTGATATTGTGAATGAGAATCAAGCGACCTTTATACTTAGACGTTATATTACTGACAATGTCATCCTGGCTCATGAGGTATTTCATGCCTTAAAGTCCAGACAGCCGTTCAACACCACGTACATGGCTGTCAAGACTGATATTAATAAGGCTTATGATAGACTAGAGTGGAATTTTTTGGAGGTAGTTATGCGTTAGAAAGGTTTTAGTGAACAGTGGATAGGGTGGATCATGTCATGCGTTCGCTCTGTCTCGTTCTCCGTGCTTATCAATGGCAGCCCTTATGGAGAGTTCCGGCCCCAACGCGGTCTACGCCAAGGGGACCCACTCTCACCATATCTATTCATCTTATGCTCGGATGTATTGAGTTGTTTTCTCAATAAAGCTTCTGCGGACGGTCATCTCCAAGGGATTCAGCTAAGTCGCGGGGGCCCGGTGCTCACACACCTTTTATTTGCATATGATTCTTTGTTTTATGCCAAAGCGGATGCTCAGAACAGTCACACTCTGGCTGCAATCTTCCGGCAATACGCGGATCTTTCAGGACAAGTTATTAGCTTTGAGAAATCTACTATCACTTTTGGTACCAAAGTCTATGAACAAACGCGAAATATGGTCAAGCAGATCCTCCAGATTCCGAACACTGGCGGTGGTGAGAAATACCTGGGATTACCGGAACAATTTGGTCGGAAAAAGAAAGATATGTTTAAGTACATTAAAGAGAAGGTGGAACGGCGCATCCAAGGATGGTAAAACCGCTTCCTATCGGTGGCAGGTAAGGAAACCTTGATTAAAAGCGTCGCTTTAGCCATGCCTATATATTCCATGAACTGCTTCCAGTTACCAATTGAGCTTTGTGACGAGTTAAATGGGATGTTAAGCCGGTTTTGGTGGGGTACTACTCCAGAAAAACGAAAGATGACATGAGTTTCTTGGTCTAAACTCACTACATCTAAGCGAAGTGGTAGGTTAGGATTTCGTGATCTGCATGGGTTTAACTAAGCGTTGCTGGCCAATCAGGTCTGGAAGATACTGCGCCGACCACAGAGCTTATTATTTCGAGTTTTGAAACAACGCTACTTTAAGAATGGTGAGCTCCTCCAGGCCACTGCTCGACAAGGGGCTTCGTATGGCTGGAGATCCTTATTGTTTGGGAGCCAACTACTCCGGCATGGGTCTTACGCTCGCATAGGAGATGGTAAACTTACGAAGATGGGTATTGATTGATGGTTGCCAACGCAACCCCCGCGCCCGGCACACTTATTACACAATGTCGACCCGACTACTAAGGTGCATGCTCTTATCAATATCGGTACTAGAGATTGGGATGAGACGGCTCTCGAAAGACTAATAGACCCAGTGGACCATGCTCTTATTCGGAAACTATACCTGTCCCCTAAGCTGCCTCCAGACTCTGTATTTTGGCGCTACACTACTACTGGCCAATATACAGTCAAGTCTGGGTATTCTCTTTAGAAATCCTTAGCAGCAACGGAGGACACACAAGCACCTTTGGTGACTCAACCTGAGACCTGCAACACTCTGTGGAATTTGGAGATCTCCCCGAAACTCAAGCACTTCCTATGGAAGATTTGCTCAAATATTTTGCCCACAGCTGCAAATCTTATACGGAGACATGTCCCAGTTGACCCCCACTGTATCCGGTGCACTTCTGTTGAGGAAACTACGGAACACCTATTTTTCACATGCCCATACACGATATCTGTCTGGCGAATAATTGGATTGGAACCTCCTTCTCTCAGCGCGATCCGATCATTGTTGTTAGATACTACCTATTCTAGGCATATGAATCACGGACGCTTAGTGGCATGCCACTTGCTCTGGCAATTATGGAAGGCTCGGAATGAGTTACTCTACAATAAACGCTTGCGCCCAAGTCTGGAGACGGCTAACAGAACAATGAATGATTTCCATGAATGGAGGACACAAGTACAGACTACCAGTTTACATCACCCATCATTGACTCGGGTCTGCGATAACCAACGCGGAAAGTGGTATCCCCCTCCTGTTGGATGGGTCAAGTGCAATTATGATGCATCGCATCGGGAAGGCAATGTATATTCGACTTTGGGATGGATCATTCTGGATTGCCGAGGCCATGTCCTGCATTGCGGAATGGGAAAATATCAAGGTCGGTGTTCTGTCGAAGAAGCTGGACTCACCGCACTCCTTTGGGCTATCCAGGCAGCTTGGAGCTTGGGATACCGGATGGTGGAATTCTGTGGAGATAATCTCAATGTGTACAAACTCTTAAAGAAGAAGATTGAGCATCTGATACTCCAGCACTACATTGACGAAATTGCGGATTGGTCATATTGGTTTGAAGACCTCAAGTATACCTTTAGTCCTAGAGAAGCAAACACCTGCGCTGATCTCCTGACTAAACATGCGATTCAAGCTTCTGAACCTTGGTTATTGTTTGACTAATGTCCCTTTTTTCTGATTCCGATTGTAAAAACCGATATTATGAATTAATAAAATAGGAGTTGTAGTAAAAAAATAATGTTTATTGGGCTGAGAGTTAAAGTGGGCTTAAATATAGATAGGCCCATAAAGTTTGTTCATAGTAAACCCAAGGAAGAAAACAAACAGCAAAAAAAAAAACTCTTTATCTCAATCTTACTGGGTTTCATTTCATTATTCTTCGATCGTCATCATCCTCTCGACTCTGAACCCTAATCATACAATAAGCAGACGAAGAAATTTACACTAAAGCTAAAGTAGAAATCAAACGAAGAAGATGGCAGGCAGAGAAGTTCGAGAATACACGAATCTCTCCGATCCTAAAGGTGCGAACAACAGATTCTGATTTTGTGTAGATTTCTCCATTGTTAAAGGTTACTCTTAAGCTTTCGTTGTGTTTGATCTTTTGTTGCAGATAAGAAATTAGGAAAGGGTAAGATTGATGATGAAGATGTTACTTTTCAACGTATGGTTGCAAAGGTTAGCTCGTCGTCCTCTCCTCTGTTTACTGGATCCATTGTGAAATAGATCGTATGCGAGAGCTTGATTTGTCTCATGAACATGAACTTAGGCATATAGATGTTTCTTTGAGTCGATTTCGCAGTAGAAGTTGAGCTTAAATTGATCTGTGTTGATGTATGCTTAGAATGTCACTGATTCGATTAAGCTTTTTCGTTCCCCGTAGACTTTAGCATTGGTTTATTGATTTTGTTTTGGTATAGAGAGTGAAGTTATGTAGATTGTTTGTTAGCGATGTTGGTTATTGATGTCTATGAATTCGAGTTTTGGGAAGCGACTTTTTCTGATAACATGCCCCGGCAGGGATAACGGCCCCGCCACATTTTCTGGTTATTGCACTTTAGATGCAAGAGGTTGCTGGTGAGCGTGGAGGATATCTTCATGGCCGAGGCGGTACCAATCTCTCATTTTTTTCCCTCATCTCAAGGGATTATATTGATTGCTAAGTTTATTTTTTTCTCTGTTAGCTTTGGACAGCGATGATTTACTTTATCTCAAAGAACAGATGGAAGCAGAAGAGGATGCGGAACGTCTTCTGAGACGAACTGAAAAACGGGCTTTCGCTGCCTTTAAGATATCCTTTTGTTTGTTTGTTTGTTTATGTGTTCAGTAATCAATGGTTTCATTCACTATGCCACCGGACTTGGATTACTGAGATAAGACTTCCGTATTTTTATCTTTCTTGACCTTGAGTTACAAAGCTGCAACCCAAGCTGATTCTTCACCAGCATCTGTTCCTTTGCCACTTCGTGTCGAGCCCAAACCAAAGAGTGGTATCAGGTACAATAGCAAACTCCTTCCTTTATAACTTGTTCACACCATCGATTGGATTATCGCTTGGTGTGACTAACTTTTGTTGTTTTCCAATGCTTAGGCAGCAAGATTTGCTGAAAAAGGTTGTCGAGGTTAAACCGAAACGTCCAAAGGTATCAACGCCGTCAAGTCCAAGCTTATCACCTCCAAAAAGAAGCGATAGAGGTCCAACAGAGGCAAAGGCTCACAGAGATAAGCAGAACGTAGAAGCTAATACAGTGTTGAAGAAACTGGACAGACCAGAGGAGCAATCTGGAGCAAAACAAGATGACAGTAAAGCAATGGAAAGCAGCGGGCAAGGTCAAAATCCGTTGAAAAGCTTGTTGGGATTAGCCTACGAGAGTTCAGATGAAGAAGACTGAAAGGAGATGATGAATCCTGAATAAGGTTCTATCTACTTCTTGTCTTCTCGTGTTTTGTTTTATCGTCTTCAATATATATGTCGAAAGCTTACAAGAGTTTAGCTTTAGGATTCAAGACAGTTTCTGCCAATCTAGCCCTGCACTTTGTGTAATTGTTGAAACCAAATGGGTTTGTTGGAGTTTGAAGAAGAGAAACTAAAGAGAAGATATTTTGCAAAAATGGCTTTGGATTTAAAACTCTATTATACAGATTGAGGTGAATATACATCAATACAGAGATCTACAAAGGTGGAGATTGTTGGTTTATTGTGGACTCGGATGATCTTTGTCCCGGCGGTTCAACTGGATTTTGAAGCCATTTACTAGACGAGCCGAAGGGAAGAAGGAGATACGATCTTCTTTAAGTTGTGTCCATCTAAATGATGCAACAAGAACGGAACAGATTAGATTTTGATTCAGACTACGAAAAAACTCAGAAGCAGAACATGTACTGACTTGTATGTGGTGATGAAATAGTGCAGAAAGAGAGCGATTTGGAGTCGAGCCAGTTCTGCTCCCGGACAAAACCGAGTTCCTCCACCAAATGGGCAATAGTAAGAGCTCGTTCTCCAATTCCTCTTTTGCTGCATTCACATAATATGTTAGATCTATAGACTCAAAGCAATGCTTCAATGTCAAAATTCAAAGTAAGAAACCTGAGTTTCAGGGTCAAGCCACCGCCATGGATTGAAAGATAGACTTTCTTTGTAATAGCTCTCATCTAAGTGCACCGCGGAGAGAAATGGAACAACGAAACATCCTTTGGGGATTACATAATCTGCCACAGAGCCAACAAGAGTTGAGTTTTTTTAGACCTTGTCTATACTGCAAGTACCGATAGTCGATGAAGCTATTTGCATACCTTGATATGAGACATCTTCTTTAGCCTCTCTCATTAGCCAGATCGCGATTCCTCCAAGCCTGAGTGTTTCATCTATTACCTGTTTGAGAAATCAAGAAAAGTTTCCGGTTGAGACTTATACAATCTGAGATGAAAGACAGAGCAGTTTCTTTGGGTCTTCTTGATTTACTTACGCATTGAGTGAAGTCCATTGTCTTGTAATCTTGCCATGTTAACATTCCGCCTGCGAGCTTCTCGTGTTCCTCCTGCTCATTTGCACAATGTTTCAGAAAGGTATAAACAAAACACAGAACCAAGAGGGAACAAATATGTTAGCATCATATATAATCGGCGAGGATTTATGCTTTACCATGATTTGGCTCATGGCTTTAGGACAGTGAGTGAGAAAGTAAACCGCAAACAGCATTGTTTTCGCGGTGGTTTCATTCCCGGCAAACATAAGATTGATGATGAAATCTGCCATGGATTCGTTTGGTAAGCTTTCTTCTTCAAGCAATCTTCCGAGTACACCGTTACCAGCAATATCCGCTTCTGCTGATTCCACTTTGTTCCGCGTCAGCTTCTCTACCGTCTTGTCAATCTTGCTTATGATCTCCTTTCTTGCCTTTATAGAAGCAAAGCAATCTCAGCGAACCAGCTCGAAAGCGTAAAAGCAACCATTGGTTTTGTTTATTTGATCTTTAGTTACCTTCATTGCTTTGTGGTATGTGAAACCAGGTAAGTTGATAGGAACAGAGAGACATCCATCGACAAAATCAGAGAAAAGCCGAGACATTTCATCGACTTCTGATTCGCTCGACACACCAAGAAGTTGGTTAACCATAAGATGAATCGCAACCTGAAGAACAGAATCAAATCAAGATCAGAAATCAAGAACTTTTTGATTCATCTTTCTTCAATTACTTGCCTTCCTGCAGATATCTTGGAGAAGAACTACTTCACCGTCCTCGAAATTACTCAACGTCTGAAGCATAACCGCGGGAATATCCTCAAGGAAATGAGTCTTGAGCTGGTCCTGACGCATCATACTCGATGCAATTGAGTGAAGCCGTCTCTGCTGATCACCGTGCACGGTGATCACTCCATCTTTCCCAACCAAATCCCTGAAAGACTTTGGATAACTCGACTGAAACAGCTTGCCTTCGTTCTGCATTATAAACCGATTAAACGCAGGATCTGCCGATACAACCGCCCATTTCCCGAACAAGCTACACGAGAATATCCTCCCATACCTAAACTCAAGAAAAACCGCAATCAATCGGCTGTTAAATCAAGAAACAGAGCATAGCATTAGCAAGAATCGAAACCTTTTGATTTGTTTCTCGACGAAGCTTGAAGGATGAGAACCAGAGACAGCACTAAGCCAAGCGAAAGTGTCTCCGACTAAAGGCCATCCTCTGCTTCCTGGAGGAAGCCTGTGAAGCTCTCTTCTCTTTCTTCTTGATATTCCCGAGAGGAAGAAGATAATGATGAAGGCAACAAATGTTGTGGTTGATGCAACAGAGAGAAACCAATAAGAATCTCCTGTAAAATCCGCCATTAAAAATCAAATTCTCCCTTTGGTGTTGCTCTGTCTCTGTGTATGTGGAGAGTTCGTGGAGGAGTTTTTATTATATATACAGAGTTTTTACAGCTAAGACTAGAGAACAAGTAAGCAGCAACTGGAGAAAATTTTAAAATATAAAGGAGATGATAATGTTAAGCATTCATTATAAAAGAAAAAAAAATTGTTGAGAGTAGTCGTCGTTGTAGTGTTGTGAAGTTGCTTTGACCACAAGTAGCCTTTTTTTTAGGGTGACGTGACGGTGAAGGAATCGTAATTAGGGTAAGGTCAAACTTTATGGAGCCACTAAAAACTTGAGTCAAAGAAAACAAAAGGTGTGGTTCTTAGCCACCTAATGGCTAACAAAAGCACCACGACGAGACTTCGTGAGCCGCATCAAAAGAAAAAAAAAACCCACGCGTTTTAAACGCAAACGTGGTCAATTTGGAGTTTCTTTATTTCTTTATTTGTCAATTGTTACTTAAAAAAAACATTTAAATAGTTTTTCTTGTTTTTTTTTTATCTGGGTTACTATTACAAATTTCGAGAAATAACTACAAAGACAATTACTTCAGCGGACAAATCTTTCCGTTCTATTTGCTGGCATAGCGAACGGTCCTTGCTTGTACCACGCTGAAGACTTCCTATAAGTCTGCCTCTATTAATCTGCAATAAATTGTGCATCTCCGGAGACTCGATCCCCTGATCTTTTGGTGTAGAAGCATTAATTAACTTTGGTCAACCACTGGACCAAGGGGACTTCCACTAGTTTTTCTTGTTTTATTCTTCTTTTTATATTAGCAAAGAAAGAAAGAAATATAATGACTTCTTGACTTTTTCCGTATTGAAAATATGGGTAAAGATTGGTTTGGGGAAATGCGTAAACTCGTCAGTCTAGAGACTAAGTTGCTACTGTCCGTCCAGATGAACATGAGATCATGTCTTACACCTCAAAAAAACTTGGGACCGAGCTGGTCTTCGGTAATGTTCTCTTGAAAGATTAGTTGGGAATTCGATCTAAACATTCGGTTATAAAAATAAAAAGAAGTATGACTAATATGCAAGAAATTGTTATTATATTTTAATGCAAATGGCACTAAGGCCAGCATATAGCCAGCTAAGACAATCCTGGGGCAAGAAGTGTTGGCGCAAAAAGCCTCCGAGTCACACGGAGACTCCTGACTTGTTGCTCAATCATACTTCACTCCTGACTTGTTGCTCAATCATATACTTCACTCTTACATTTTCAAATATTTCCTATTTACTAATACGCTCTTTTATTTCCCCATTCTCACCTCCAACAACGCTAACCAATTAACCACTAAATGAAGATTTTAAACAATGTTCAATGAAAAAAACGGATCAGACGGTTCAGGCGGAGACAAAGTTTTATAACTCGCTAGGCGCTAGTTGAGCGGCGAAACTAGGCTTAGCGATTAGCTAGAAAATCGAAGATTAAAAGGAGATTAATCGGGACTAGATTTTATATTATTTTGATTTTTTAATTTAATTTCTATAAATATATTATAAGTTTATAATTTTGACTTTTAGATTTTCTCACTTGTTTTTAGTCTAAAAACTAATTTGTATAATTTTAGTGATTATAATATATTTTTATTTGATTTACGGGTCAATTTTAGTTAAAAGTCAAATTCCATACGTTATTTTGTGTAATGTTTGAAAAAATCGGACCGCGGAGGAAACTAATTAGACGACCACTGCCTAGCGGATATGCATGGGAATGATTGTTCTAAGAGGAGTTTTTACAGAAGACAAAGGCAATGGGTCAGGAACTGAAGTCTCGCCGGAGTAACTCGATTATAGAGATTTAGACTCAATCGGGTATTTCTTTTTTCGGTTGGAGTTCAGACCGGTTCCTGTCAGATTTGGATCGGTTCCGATTCAGATAAATATATCCAAAAAATTTTCGGATTCTCAGTTCATGTATTTTGACTGATATGGATATTTCAGTTATCCAAAAATAACTTTAAATACCCAATTTTTTCTTGCCTCTACGATCAAGTTTCTTGAGTCAACATGTTGATTCTACTTCTATCTATCGTCAAATTTCTTCCTCGTTTTGAAGGCTCTCTTCCCTTTGAACTCGAAACAAGGTTTGTTGTTCTCTCTTCTCTTGTGATTTGTGTTAAATACGTACCCATAGAAGTTTGGAGATAATCTTAACTTAAGTAAGTTTAAATTGTTTTCTTGTGAATCAAGGTATATCAGTGTTGGTGTGGAGGAGGAAGTGCAATTATTCTACTACTTTATCAAATCTGAGAGGAACCCAAAAGATGATCCTCTTTTTCTCTGGTATAGTACCGCGTTAGCGTCATCAACCCGTCTCTTTATCACTCGTTTTCTAATTCATCGTTTACTATTATTATTTTTTTCTCTTCTTCGTGAGTTAAGATTCTACTTTGGTGGATTTGTTTTTTTCGGAATAATGCAAAGAGTTGTTAATTTTGATGACATATTTATGTTTTACGGGTTTGTGACATAGAATTTTACGGACCATTAAGTCCGTGCGGGGGAGTATTGGAGATATCTTGCAGACCAACTATTACGGACCATTAAGTCCGATTATGGAGTGAAGCCCGTGAAGCCCAAAACCGAAAAATATTCTAGAATTCTAATGTGATAAGTATTAATTATTTAGATATACATCATAAGATTTAGATAAGTTTTATTTCTAGTTGAGATAAGTTTAACTTTTATCTATATATATTTTTGTATGTCATTCAACGACTCAATACAATACCTTATTATGAAAAAGTATTTTATTTTTTTATTCTTCCTAAAAGATAAGTAGGATCAAATTAGTTGAAATGGGCAAAGAGTAATAATAAATTTATACTCGCCGGACACGAGAAGAATAAACAAAGAGAATTAGTGAGGTGAGGTGCTTGGAAAGTGGAATATATATATTTTTTATAATAAAAAAAATAGATGAAAATCTTATCAAATCTCAAGATGTACAACTACTATATGAATTATAAATTTAAACACAAGAGTTGACAAATACACAAACTAATATATACACATATACACATTTCGTCTATAAATAGATATTGATTTTTACCAACTTATCTCCATCCATTAACACTTTTAAATCGCTACCTAAAGGAAAAAAAAAGGCAGTAAGCAAGCAATGATGAAACCTATCTTTTGCATTCTTCTTGCCTTGACGGCGGTTTTAGCAACCGCCGCAGAAGATCGGGACCCCGTCCTAGATACGGATGGCAACAAGGTAATAAGCGGCGACAGGTACTACATTGTACCTGTCGTCCGTGAAGAAGACGAATACTTCGCCCAAGGAGGTGGTGGCCTGAGTGTGTCGGATCGTGGTGAGAAACCTTGTCCTCTAGAAATCATACAAGAGTCATCAAAGGAGAAACAAGGCATTCCCGTAATATTCACTAAGAAGGAACATAACGTTAGGTACGTTAGCAATGAAGAACCAATTCTCATCGAGATGGACATTGGAGAGAAGACATGTGGGGAGAAAGCGTACTGGCGAGTGGGAAATCCGTGGGACGACAAGGAGTCTTCGGGTTTGTTGCTAACCACTTCGGAGTCAAACTGGGAAAAAAACTCCTTCACTCTGGTGGGGACAGGAAATGTTTACAAGTTCGTGAAATGTTTTGAAGATGATTTGTCCGGTGGGGATTGTTCCGAGGTTGGGATTGACTTGGATAAAAAGGGCCTTAGGCATTTGGCTATCAACACTTTTGACCCTCTTGTGGTTAAGTTTAAGAAGGTTATCAAACCAAAGTCTTTATCTATATGATGGAAAAGAAAAATAATTTAATGTATGACTTATAATAAGCCTCGGGTTTTGATGTTGTGGTGTTGAATAAAGCTCTTTCAATTCAAAATCAACTGACAATAAATTGATTAATTTGTATCCCTTATATAGTACTTCAATTTGAGGTTGCAATATCTGTAGTTCTTCGCCGTGTTTCTTATGTGGCGGCAGGACCGATCCTGAACTAAGGTTCATGAAGCAAAGACTTTAGGCGCATGATTTATATACAATTTTGGAGGGCATCATTTTCAAAATATTGTACGTGGTGCAATGACAAATGATGTTATTTGATATATTGACAATCACGATTCGAGTTCAAGAAATGTAGGAAATAGGAAATTTTTTTAAAAAGTACTTTAGACATGAAAACCTATTGGGCTGGTCCTGTGTGGCGACATCGCTGATTTTGCTAGCATGAAGTCAACTCCGGTGGTTGTGTTTGGTGCGCAGAGGGGGGGTCTTCGGTATTCATAGTTTCACCTAAGTATCATTCCGTTAGGGGATGTATTGAAACAGTAATTTAGAGTGATTTGTAGTCATTTGTGAAATCATATGTTATTGAAACAAGAATTTTAAAAAGTCTTATAAAATTCACTATTATTGAAATGATGATTTTAATATGTATCTTCAAATCCACTGTTATTGGAAATACTTTAAGAAATAAATTTTAAGTGATTTAAGGTGTTTTAGTGGAACTTCCTTGTTAAAAATACAAAGAACTCAAATCACATCAAATCACATGGTTTTAAGTGGAACTGCAGAGAATTTCCAAAAAAATCACAACTACTTTCCTAATTCATCAAAATCTTCTAAAAACTCATTAAAAATCAAATCCTATCAAATACTCACTCCAATACATCCCCTTTAGTGTCTAGCTTAGATGTTCGTACATGTCTCCTCTTACAAGTATTATTATTATTAGGGGATGATTGGTGTTGTTACTTTGGAGACTTTGAAGACTTTCCAAATTTTTACAATCATTTTTTTCCAATCATACTTTTACTTCCTTTTTTTCTCTAAAGCTTTAACATCCACTTTTTTTTTGTTTGTTCTTCCAACTACTAAATTTTTGAAAATCAGGTAAAACATGTTTTAGTGTTTGTAGAAATTCTTTTCAATTTGTTTTTAAAAATTTTCTTTCTCATCATTTTCTCTTTTTCCCAAAAAATATTTTAAACTTGTTATTAATTTACATATAACTTATTATAAAAAGTTTAAATGTTTAAAATTTATCTTTTTTGTCTATTAATGAAATCCATTTTCTTATAACTTCTATACATAAAAGACCTTTTCAAATTCAAAATTCTGCAAAATATGCAAATATAGCTTTTAAAAATTCTTTAGAATATTATAAATTAGAATATATTATTTTAGTAAATTATTTCTTTTAAGTTTGTTGTTTTCAATTTATTTCCAACACAAAAACTCTTTAAATATAATATAATTTTCTCTATCCACATAATATAACATTTATTTCCATTTTATATCACTAATCAAATTCTAATGTTTAAATAGACTTACATATATCATGAAAAATATAAAATAAAATAGTTATATAATCATCCAAATTTAATTTTTCTATATATATATTCTTGACAAAAACATTTTCAATATTTAAATATTACATAAATTATATTTTGATAAAAATAAATATTTAAGTTAACAGTCACATATTTTATAGTTTTTATTAACAATCATACTTGTATTAGTAATAAAAGTAACAATCACATTCTTTACAGTCTAAATTTTACAGCCAAAAGTCATAAAAGCCTACAGCAAAAGCCTACAGTCACAACCCTTACCAATCAACCCCTTAGTCTCTCCCCTTCAGTTTCATTTGCAATTTTCCATTCAAATTAAATTAGATAGCCGTGTTTTCTTTTTATTATTTCGTTGTTCTCATATTATATATATATTTTAATTTTCCGCTAGTAGTATCCTCTGCAACTTATGCCTAAAATCGAAAACGACAAATCTTATATATAATAGCGGAGTTTGCTTTCTTACGAAAGCATTCACATTGTCATAATTTAATTATGATATCTATTATTACTTAATTTAAATAATTTTATTATATATGAACAAATCAATTTATCAAGGATCTTAACAAGGAGCGGATCTATTATGACGAGTGTGGGTGCAAGTGCATCCGGTTAATTATAAATATATGATATTTTACAAAAGATTAAACATTTAAAGTGGCTGGATGGTAAGAAAGACACCCACTAGTTTCAAAGTCTCTCTTTGCAATATTTTGCACCCAGTCAATTTTTTGACGGGATCCGCCCCTGATCTTAACCAATTGAAAAACAATTTAATGTAATCTTTAATGACTCATATCAAAATACATTTATATCTACTAATGCATATATAAATAACAATTAAAAACAGAAAATAAACATATAATAACAATCTCGAATAATGTCTTAAAATTTTTCAAACAAAAATAGTGTGTAGTTTTTTAAATACACTCTAATTAAATCATATATGAATTAGAAAGACTATCAATCATAAAAAATGAAAATAAGAAACAAAAAGTTACAAAAAAAATCTCTCATAATTATAACTAGGTATAGGTTTGTACTTTGCACGGGCAGAATTTGTTTTTACGAACTCAAGTCAAACAATCTGAGTATTGTTCTGATTATATGTAACAAATTCGTTTTATGAGTAATCTTCAAGAAGGCGAAACCAATAACTTGTAACACTTGACATTGCTTATGGTACACGATACTTTGACATATTTCGTCTTTTTGTATTCACTTTGTCTACCGAAAGATTATCTTAAAAACTTTTACCCAAAAAACAGCAAACAATGTCTAAACATTAACTAGCTGGTTTGTCCGCATGATATACGAGATATAAAATATAATAGTATAACTTATAATTAAATTTATTACGGCTAAAATTTTAGTCTACTGAAAATTATCAATATTTAAATCATTTTTGATTAGTTCAATATGACAAAGATGCAAACAATTTTTGTAACTACCATTAATATCTTCAATTTGTAATTATTTTTTTAAGTTGACATAAAAATCCAAATTAAATATACATCTATTTGATATCATTTCTTTATTTCATGTTATTTTTTGTCAATGAAAAAATACATAAAAGTTTTTAAAAGATTTTGACAAAAATGTATTTTTAAAATAATGGCAAGAGCAGTATTAACAAACAACTAATAACAATATAAATATATAAAAAATGATTTTTTAAAAAATTTAAGATATAAATATATAATTAAAAAAATATAAATTTGTATATATCTCAAATACTTTTTCATAATAATATATTGATATTTCCATTTTAAAAGATTAAATTAGGTTCAATCATCATATAATTCAATGATCACAATATTTAATTTTATAACTATGAAGTCTTTTAAGTTTCAAAAATCATGGTATATTTAAAATTCATATCTTTCGTAAATTTAGTGAGATATAATAGTATTTGTTATTCTATTTATGTAAAGTATATAAAAGAATTTAAGGTTAATAACAAATATAATAAAAATATCTATTAAATAATATCATACGTTTTTATTATTTTAATATAGAATTAGTAATTTGAATTTTGTTTATGCTTATCATAAACAAATTAATATGTCATCATTTATGTTACTTCTCAATTATTGTTTGGGTTAATTTGATCGTTTTATAAAATCTCGGGGTTGTATTAAGAAAAGTAACAGTAAAATATTTTTGCTTTGATAACCCCAAAACTATGTTTTATTTCTCACTTTGGTGCTCCTCCAGTGAGGGTCTCATCAGGACAACGACGACGATACGCTCGTGTGGGGGAGTCTGGGAGAATGGTGGAGGAGATTCGACGGATGCGTGGTTACGGCGGAGATGTGATTGTCGTCGGTGGGTTTCCGGTTTCGGAGCCGGAATTTGAATCGGATTCGGCGGCGGCGGAGATTATGATTGTATGGGCTATTCAAGGACCAACTTCTTTTTCCCCTAACGCCTTCGTTTCTCAGTCTTCTCTTGAGCTCCGTCTCGACGCTTGTGGCCATTCACTCTCTATCCTCCAGTCCCCTTGTTCACTGGTAACTCCTTTAGCTTCTTCTCTAATTGAGAATTCTGAAGATAAGGTGTTTGTTGAAATGTCTCTCGTTACGATAATATCAAAGAAAGTGATGAATCATAAGACTTGTTTGAAATATCTGATGGGTATTGTTGTATATGCGAAGAACACTCCTGGAGTTACCGGTTCAGTGATGTGGGATAGTGGTGTGGTGTTAGGGAAGTTCTTAGAACATTCTGTTGATTCTAAGGAACTTTCTCTTGAAGGCAAGAAAATCGTTGAGTTGGGTTCTGGCTGTGGCTTAGTTGGGTAATTGAAAACCGCATTATCTTTCTCTTCCGTGAGGTACCGTTAAGGACTGTGCGAAATCATTAAGTTAGTTTGTTGTTTCAGTTGTATAGCAGCACTTTTAGGAGGCAATGTTGTCCTCACTGATCTTCCGGATAGACTGAGGCTGCTGAAGAAGAACATCCAAACCAATTTGCACCGTGGGAACACTCGGGGATCTGCTATTGTGGAAGAACTTGTTTGGGGAGATGACCCGGATCCAGATTTGATTGAACCATTCCCTGATTACAGTAATTATCTCGTTGTTTTGTCTTGTCCCTTTTGCTTCATATATACCATTTTGTTGACGCTTTTTCTTGTCTATGAACTTGTAGTTTTAGGCTCAGATGTTATATACAGCGAAGAAGCTGTTCACCATTTGATCAAAACGCTTGTTCAGCTCTGTGGTGATCAAACGACTATCTTCCTAGCAGGAGAGCTACGGAATGGTGAAATCATTTTCTCTCTTTGTTGCTTTTCACTCACCTAGTATTATATCTAATCTGCCTTACTCCTCTTTTTTTCCCATGTAGATGCGGTTCTTGAGTATTTCTTAGAATCTGCGCTGAAACATTTCGCGATCGGGCGTGTGGAACAAACGCAATGGCATCCGGATTATTGTAGCCGTCGAGTAGTGCTTTATGTTTTAGAAAAGAAGTCGAAGAGATGGGTTGCTGATGACTCTTCGCTTAACCAATCATGTTAGCCAGTGAGGTTTGTTTGCCTACAGTGTTTATGATAATGTCAAAAGATTTAAAAGAAACTTGAAAACTGAAATAGATGGTACTAAGAAAGAAGGACATATGTGCTATGTTTCAAGTACTTGAGAGACCCCTTATCGAAGATTATCTTGTTTTCCGAGTTT
This sequence comes from Anastatica hierochuntica, assembly GCA_900406275.1. NCBI lineage: Eukaryota > Viridiplantae > Streptophyta > Magnoliopsida > Brassicales > Brassicaceae > Anastatica > Anastatica hierochuntica. Next base: position 7,513 of record OVAN01000171.1, on the reverse strand, counting down.
TTGTATCTGCACGCTCGATTATTGTCATCACTTTTATCTATTTTTATATTACTAAACATATTTTAAAACTATATTAAAGTAATCGCTTGCAAGAAGCGCCGGACAATCAACTAGTAGTTTTGTTTGTGTCTCTCAAGCACACATTTTTTTCCATTTAAAAAATTGTTTGATCCGTTTTTGTCATGAAGCTTTCAAAATTGAAAGATGAAGAGTGGTTAGGCGACTTTCTTTTCTTTTGTTTTCTGGTATTTTAGTATAGAAGATGCAATGATTTTCCTTTAAAGGCATCATTTGACTTTCAGAACCTGAAAAAAACCTCCATGGGTAACAACTACATTTCCTCTGTTCTGAAATCTCTGCTTCTGCTTCTTCTTCAACTTGTTTTCTTGAGTCAACATGTTAGATTCTGCCTCTATCGTCAAGTTTCTTCCTGGTTTTGAAGGCCCTCTTCCCTTTGAGCTCGAAACTGGGTTTGTTGCTCTCTCTTCTCTTGTGATTTATTGAATATGTGTCCATAAGTTTGGAGATAATCTAAAGTAAGTATATTCGTGTTCTTGTGAATCAAGGTATATCGGTGTTGGTGTGGAGGAGGAAGTGCAATTATTCTATTACTTCATTAAGTCTGAGAGGAACCCAAAAGAAGACCCTCTTCTTCTCTGGCTAAGTGGTGGACCTGGCTGCTCTTCACTCACTGGCCTTCTTTTCCAGAATGGTTTATATTCAGCATTTCCTTTTCAAAACTCCTTCTTCTAAGTCTCTGATTCATTGCTTCTTTCATTTGAATTCGATAGGGCCTCTGGCTATGAAGCTTGAGGTTTACAATGGAAGTCTCCCTTCCTTGGTTTCTACTACATATTCATGGACAAAGGTAACACAACTAAATTATGTATCCATTCATCATATGATTCAATCACAAAACCTGACATGACCAATTTTTTTTCATCATTTTTTTCTCTTGAAAGACTTCTAGCATTATATTCTTGGATCAGCCTGTTGGAACTGGCTTCTCCTACGCAAGAACTCAACTTTTTAATAAACCTAGTGATTCAGGGGAAGCCAAACAGATCCATGAGTTTCTTCAAAAGGTTAAAGATAAAACTCAATGGTCGCTTGAAATGTGGTTAGGATATATAATTAAAAACTTCTTTTGTTGTGCCTAGACATTTAGGATTGTATCTTGTTGTCGTTATTTTGCAGTGGCTAGACAAGCATCAAGAGTTTTCCTCCAACCCTTTCTATGCGACTGGAGATTCATATTCTGGTAAGGTTGTTCCGGCCCTCGTTCAAGAAATCTCAAAAGGTATACATATGGTTTTGTGATATCAAATGCCCAAAGCCTTTGTTTTTTCATTCAATTATATGAAACAGAATTAAACATGATGATGCAGGAAATTGTCTATGCTGCAATCCTCCAATAAATCTTCAGGTTCATCGTATATTTGTTGCTTCTTATATATACCTTGCCAAAGCCTTAGAACCCATAGTTATCCTCCACGGTACATTGACCAACAACAGGGTTATTTGCTCGGTAACCCGGCAACGGAATATGATCTTGATCACAGTTATCGCATTCCTTTTGTTCATAGAATGAAACTGATCTCTGATGACCTCTACGAGGTATATGAAACATGACATTTGCTTTTTTTTGTTTTCTTGTCCTTACACAGTCACTTTCTTTTTGCAGTCGCTGAAAAGAATCTGCAAAGGAAAGTATGTAAATGTCGATGAACGTAACAAAGAATGCTTGAAACTCAGTTGAAGAATATCATAAGGTTACACACTTGTTGAATTTTTTTTTTTTAACCGTTGCACTTGTGTCTGCCTAATAAGAAGATCATCACTATAACTTCAGGTTTTTCTTTGGTTATTTTTCTTAAGTGTACAGATGGAATAAACCCTTTTCATATATCAAAACCATTGTGTGAAACTGAAACTCCGAATTGCGATGTAAGTATAATCACTCTTGCCCTCTGGTTATAGTCAAACCATTGCGCAAGAAAATCTACATACATACAGGGGTTGATTTTGCAGAGTTATGCGAAACTGGTAGCTACCAAATGGGTCAATAACGAAACCGTGCGCAAAGCTCTTCAAATCAGAGAGGTATGTATATCATCATTTATTGTAAGATTTTTTTGGTAAAGAAACAATGTCAAGTTTTATAAGAAGAAATGTAATTGCAGGAGAGTATAGGGGAATGGGTAAGATGTAATCGCGATACGCCTTACACTTACGATTACGACATTGTAAGTAGCGTACCTTACCATAAGGATAACAGCATTGAAGGGTATCGTTCTCTAATCTACAGGTCAGAGTTTAACTTTTTTACTCTACTAAAAATCTATAGCTGTTGAAATAGAAAGATTTTACATATTTTTTTTTTGGTAAAATAAAGATTTTACATATTTTCACAAAAATGAGCTGTTTTGGAAGATGGTTTTTATTTGCAAAAAGTTATGGCCGCAAGCCTATGGTAGTAGTCTCGACTCTCGAGTGGGATCGAAGCCAGTCTAGAACAAAGATTCAAGATTTTTGTAAATTTTGCGCGGATTTTGGTACACAGTGGTGATCATGATATGGCAGTAACTTTCCTTGGAACTCAATCTTGGATACAATCTCTCAACTATTCGGTTATTGATGAGTGGAGGCCATGGATGATCAAATCGCTGGGTAATACTTAATTGAGTCGTATTGTTCATTCCTTCTATCAAACTCACATTGAAGTTACTCCATGATCCTTCTTCTTTACAGATACACAAGGACTTACGCAAATCAAATGACATTCACTACTGTCAAAGCAAGTTTTTTTACCTCACTCAACATTTCGAAAATCGCGGCTTTAACTTGTACGTTTGAGTTAATGGGTTTTGATTGTTAGGGAAGTGGGCACACATCAGAGCATAAACCAGAGGAAAGCTTTGTCATGTTCCAAAGGTGGATCAATGGCCAATCTCTCTAAAAGAAGACGAGAGTGGCCTTTACGTATAAAGCTATAAGAAACTATGATTCTAATAATCTATCATATATAGAACAATTGTTTGGACTTTACTTGAATGACTTGAATTTTAAAATAAATCATATTTTGCTGGTTTAGTTTGTAAATTGTAAGCAACATGACTGCTACTTTTTAGTTTTAGTACATTTGTGTTTCACTTCTTTACTGGGAAACAGTCCTAGAGAAAATGGTGATAATGAATAATTCTCATATACTTTTATTTCTAGTGGGATCCATCAAAATAAATTTGCAAAGACATGAGAATATATATGAACAAAATATTTTCTGAATATATATCTAGTAATTAATTTTCAAACATTATTTTTGATATTAACTGTCAAAGGCTGATGAATCAATTTCTATTAATTCATGGTGAGAATTTGCAAATATCAAAAAGACCAAATTGTTAGAGGCGTATCAACAACTTCAAAGTTTTTTTTACAAAAAGAAAAACTTCAAAGCTTTTATTTTGGATTCTAACGTTTCAGGATTTTGCAAAATGATTTGTAAGGGAAAAAGAAGACTCGTTATTATCAGATTATTCGTGCTTCTGACGACGAGTTTACTTCACAATCAAATTGTGTTCTACTCGAGTAGTTATTGTAGATAAAAAGAGAGCAACTAGTGTGAAGTAAAATTAACTTTAGACATGATTGTCATCAAATAATCACAGAGAAAACCATAGGTAAGATCATTAGTATCCATCATGTTTATCTTTATTTCTTTTTTGTTATGTAATTTACATCTATGTCTTCGTTTTAATATTAATTAAAATCTCAGCGTTAAAAAAAATTATTTCCTCTCTTTTTTTTTCTCTCTCTTTGCGACAGAAACTATTAACCACAGTAAACTAAATTCAATAATTTTATAAAGTATCTTAGATATCATTAAAATAAGTTTTTATTCTAAAAGTACTATTAATTTGGAGATTTTGTTTCCCTTTTTGATATTTTTTTTTGATAAACATTCCCTTTGTGTGAATTGCCTATATGCTTTTACAAAACATGAAAAAGGTCTACATAAAAATGTGAACCATATTCTTATGTTCGAGTAAATTGAAAAAATCAAAACTGAAAATATCATAGTAAACACACGATGTATATTAGAATTCCATGCTTAAACATTTACGCTTGTAATAGACAATATCATATATAAATAAACAGACTACCGACTGTGCAAATATAGTTCAGTTTGGAAAATGCATTTTATAGATCTAAGGTAACTTAGTGTAAAATTTCCATAAATTTACAACTAACCAAACAATCTGATGGTAGAATTTAGATATTTACATCACGGCGGTAAAAAGTAGATTTAAAAAAAAACATCGTGGAATTGAAAAGATTCATTCGAAAATTGAAGCTCCTCCTCTATAATTAAGTGTTTCAGGGTTGTAAATTTGAAAAAGCAAGAAGCGCTGGCCTCGTTATATGGAGAAGAAGTCGGAGAGAGGAGGAAGAAAGCAGGAGCTGCTATTTTTGAAAGAATCTTTTCAATCCTACGATGTTTGTTACGCGCAACAATTAATTTTTTTAAAATATATTTTTCACCACTGATGTAAATATCTAAATTCTTCCATCAGATTATTTGGCTAGTTGTAAATTTATGGAAATTTTACACTAAGTTAGCACTAGTTCTACAAAATGCATTTTCCAAACTGAGCTATATTTATGGTAATATGTTTGTTTATATATGATATTGTCTATTACAATCGTAAATGTTTAAACATATAATTCTAATATACCTAAGTGCGGGCCTTCTTTGATTGTCAAACAAAAAAAATACACGATGAGAATTTATCAAATCACGAAGATAAAAACGTATTGTTCTATAAGCATATGCTTTGGCATCTGCCTATATGTAGAGAGAAAACCATATTTATTACCAAAAACTATCATCGCAATCACAATGTTTAAAAGTTCAACGATACCATCCAAGGTAATAAAGAAAGACAGAAAACAAATTCTACAATCAAATACATCGGTACTATCGTGCATCGTTATCTCCAAATATATATATGGTTATAATATGTCAAGAAACAAACACATAAACGTGCTCTGCATGTTGACGACTCATCAAGCGTTGACTAACTTGTACTAATTAAAAGTGCTCAGTTTCGAATCGAACCGTATCCATATATTAGTACATGACCAAACCCAAAACTTAATTTTGTTATGAAGTTGCTTAATCTTATGAATACAAATTTGCTTAATTTTCAAAAACATACAAAATACTAACAATGGTAAATATATTCTCATTACCCAAAACTATAGTTTGTTTCTAATGAGATGAACTATTTGTGGCTATAGATGAAAAAATCATTAACCAAAACGACAAATTGCAGTGAATAAATTTTATTTTCCCTAAGAAAATAAACAAATCGTGCAAGGAAATTGGAGTATACAAAGTATTAAAATACATATTATCCTTTTCAAATCTCAAAGTGTTTCACATGCTTAATTTTTTAAAAAAAATTAATGTTTAAAAAATTCAAAACCTGATCTATACCAATTATTAAGCTATATGTTCATATCCATCTATAAATACTGAGTCCATAACTCACATTTTCTTCATCCAGTAACAGTTAAATCAATACATAAACCCAAAAAAAAACCATGAATCCTCTGTTTTACTTTCTTCTCGCCTTAACCGCGGTTTTAGCTGCCACCGTAGACGCAGCTGGACCCGTTATTGACATTGACGGCAACATCATATTTGATGGCAGTTATTACGTTCTCCCCGTCATCCGCGGCAGAGGGGTGGCCTGACTCTCTCTGGCCGCGGTGGCAAGCTATGTCCCCTCGATATAGTTCAGGAAGCATCCGAAGTCGACGAGGGCATTCCCGTCAAATTCTCAAACTGGAAATCAAGAGTTGGGTTTGTTCCTGAATCAGAGAACCTTAACATCAAGACAGACGTTGCAGCCACGATATGTTTCGAATCAACGTACTGGTGGATCGATGAGTTCGACAAGGAGAGGAAGAAGCATTTCGTGGTGGCTGGTCCGAAGCCAGAAGGGTTTGGAAAAGATTCAGTAAACAGTTTTTTCCAAATCGTCAAATCGGATTTTCCTGATGCTTACGAGTTTATGTTTTGTCCTTCTAAGTGCAAGTATGTTGGTGTATATAAGGATGAAAAAGGCGTGTTGCGTTTGGCTTTAGACTCTAAGCCGTTCTTGGTTATGTTCAAGAAAGCTAATGTGACTGAGAGTTTGTCCAAGACTATGTGATCGCAAACATTGAGAGGAAGAGAGTCTTCATATATAACTTTAATAAGACTAAGAATAAAAAATCCTCTGTAAACCTCTCTACTTGCTTCTTTGTTTTCATCAAATCTTGAATAACAACATCTTTTTTATGTTTCTTTTATTTTTTCTCTCTATTTTAAGCTTGAAAATAATGTGGCAACTAAAACATAACAAAATCAGAATCTNCAAAAAAAAAAAAAAAAAACAAAATCAGAATCTAATGACAGTAAACAAAAACCTATTCCTGTTAGGAATCTATTTCCAAAATATTGGGTCTGTGACTCTGTGTAATAAAATTGGCACTCTATTGTAGTAGATAAATAAAATTTGTGAAGAGGTATGAGAGAATACGAGATCGACTTAAATATAATATGGATAATTACATTTGCGAATATTTTCTTGCCATTAAATAGGTAATTTTTGTATTATCAAATATGTAAAGAATTTTTCAACTAAGTTATTTGAAGTGAAAATATTTTTTAAAGTGTTACGGTGGTGACGGCGAACTGGCTCTGGAAACTCAACCACCAGACTACAATGTCTTCGGTTTAGTTAAGAAAATTTATGGAAACATTTTAGTTAAGAAAATTTGAGTCAATGAAGGGAAAATGAAATATCACAGTGAACAATATCCCTTGCTTTCCGGGGAATGCCAGTTAGTCGACTAAAGGCAGAAGAAGGCTTCTTTGTTGGATAATTCCAAAAGAAAAAAGGAAAAGTCCTAAAAGTAAGGAGATTAGCTTATTTAGGAAAAAGGAAAATTCAATTAGGTTTAGGAGATAGCTAAAACCTATAAATATAAATTGAACTCTTAGGAGATGTCAAAGAGATTCAAGAGAGACAGATTTAGTTTTTGTGTAAAGTTTTCTAAATCAATAAGAAGTGATTAGTTCTTATAATTGTTTTCTTGATCTCAGACTTGACGGAACATAAACAGTCTGTTGGAACAGATCGACGAGTTTCAACACTTTTAATTGGTATCAGAGCTTACGTTGAGAGACGTGGGAGCTAAGGAGTTACAACGAGTAAGATGACTAACCCGGTTGATGAATCTTCTCAACCAAGCAACTCTGATTCGTTATCGGTGGGATGCAACCTGAAAAGTCCGATGCTCTCTTCGACTAACTACACGGTTTGGTCGATGAGAATGAAAGTTATTCTTCGGGTTAATGACGTGTGGGAGACAATTGACCTAGGCTTGTCGGATATGAAGAAGAATAACATAGCAACCGCTTTAATTTTTCAATCGATACCTGAAGCTTTGATCTTGCAAG
>OVAN01000170.1:2947-79384 GCA_900406275.1 Anastatica hierochuntica | reverse complement strand
TATATATATATATATATATATATTCTATCACTCAAATGCATGAGAGATTTTCTTTCTATATTATATCCTTCCTATACTTCCTCCGTTTCACATTAAGCGAAGTTTTAGGGGGATTTTTTCGTTTCAAATATAAGTGATGTTTTCAAATTTCGATACAAAAATTTAAAATTATATAGTATAAAAGTTTAATATTATTTAAATCTTTTAACGAATCAAATTATGCGATATATTTTTTAATTGGTTGATATAGTTTTAGTTTATGATGTTTTTATATAAATGAGATAAATTATATGAAAATTTGTAGTTTATTAAATTGTGTGAAGAAATCTTAAAAATTATTTATAATAAAACAGAGGGAGTATGCTTGTACCATGTCTAAATAACTTGTATCTAAACCGGAACCTAGTAAACCATTCTAAAACTAGCAAACTAGTTTTATTCATATCAGTTCTCACTTCTTCTGTTGAACTGGCCTTCTAAACAAACTAATAAAGCCGAAATCTAGTGATTCCAGCTCATAGATTAAGAAAACTAAAGTGGAATTAAGAAAACTAAAGTGGAATTAAGATGAGTTCTGAGTTCTTAGGTGCTAAGAGAGGAATAAAGCTGTTGTCAAGCATTAAAGATGGTCCCTAATTCTTAATATGGTCCTAATTGGTCGAAATTTAATTTTATATTCGAAACATTTTTAGGAAAATGACTAAGAAATTGTTAATTATCAATGTCACTAAAAATAGGTAATTTTAATCATTTCAATAGAGATACAATAGCCAAACCTAATTCTACACAACTAACTAAAAAATCTTTTGAAAATATCTTCGATACAAGATTTGATTTTTGTTTCTCAAAGTTTATCATTTTTTGTCAATAAACGGACCACAACAGACCGATTCGATAGTCCATTGTTTCCACATATTCCCTCCACTCTATGGTGGAGTAGGGTCGAACCTGATGCCTGAGGATTGGCTCTGAAGACTCAACCACCAGGCTAAAATTCTCAAAATTTATCTAGCAATCTTTTTATATTAGCTCAAGGTAATAATTTCGTTTAGGGTAATCACACTAAATAACCAAACAAAATTGGTAATTTAATTTTCAATTCTCTAAAAAAACACAATCACAACCTCTATCCCTTTTTTTTGTTCATGAGTGGAGTGCATTTTTGTAAAATGCCTCCATTTCATATTCATATTTTTTCCAATCCAAAAAAACTAAAGAATGTTTTTTGGATGGATTAGTAGCAAGTTCACCCTATAAGAATAGAATGGATTGTGGTAAATAAATATCAAATTAGTAATTTAGTATAGAAGTTATCAAATCTAATGCTTTTAATTTTTTTAAATTACTTTGCTTATTTGATTTTTGTTTCCCAAAATCCAATCTTTATTCTTATCCATACTAGATTTGAGCAAAAGTATAGGTAAGATTCATGTTCTGAAAATAAAAAGCTAGTGGACTATGATTTGATTATCAAAATATTTAAGGAAAAGGATAATTATCTCATTTATACAAATTAAAAAAAAAAACTAGAGAATCTCCTATATATTAATTGAGAAATAGTTTAAGTGTATTATGATTGTGGGTCAACTTCTTAGAGTTTCAACATTAAATTCTAATAATTTCATTGGTAAAAATTTTCTAAGATTTTCTAACAAAACAACTCTCATCAAAAGAAAATCTTGTAAAATATTCCAACAATAATAATGTTTCACGTTTTTAAAAATTAAATTAGTAAATTAACCATCAAAATACAATAATATTTTCTCTCATCTCAAAAATGTATTAACAAATGTCATCAAAACAAAAAACTCTAGATTATTCACAAAAGTAATTAATCTCTATGTATTTTCAAAAAGAAAACTTATTAACTCAACCACAATGAGAGACTAATATATTTTTTCTTATCTAAATCTAAAAAAAAATACTCAAATGATCGATCATCTAAAATAAGAAACAAAAACAAATTAAATTAATGACAAAAATTATTATCATATTTAAGTCAATTTTTATACTCATCAATTTGATAATATCCTAATAAATAATTTATATCATCTAAAAATATCAAAAGATTTGAATTTTATTATTAGTAATTAAAAATATGTTTCATTATTAAAAAATACATAAAATAATTTGCATTTTATAAATATATTTTATAGTTTTTTTTTCCGCACAAGGTGTGGAAGGTCATCTAGTTTTAAATAAAATGACATCCATTTTTTAGTTTGCGTTGGTGATAACAAAAATCATTTCACAGGTATTCACATTATTTCCTCCAAATCTCGTCCATCCAAACTTTAATCTCAGTATTACTTTAGAAATTTGTATCTTTACATAACGCTAGACAACACTGATTCTGAATTGTGGAAGACCGCAATCTAGAGAAAAAAACTATGCAAGTTTTATATATTTAAAAAAAAATTGGGTCGGTTCTAAAGTTAAAATTTCTTTCCAAAATATATGCCGCAAATTAATTTTTGCATGTTTTTAGCTAGAGCTGAATATGCGCGCGAAAACAGTTAATTTTTTTCATTTCTAAAAAATGGATAAACTAGTCCAATAAATATTACTGTACTACATTTATGGTGACAAAAATGACAAATTTCGTAAAACGATTTAGAAGACGTTTTAGCAAACTTTACTCGTATTGGAATAATGATTTTTTTAGTGTTAGTAGATATAATACATACTTCTAGAATTTTTTAAAAAAGTTATTCTGTAAATAAATGAATATTTTAAGAAAATTTGGTATTATCCAACTTTAAAAATTACAAAATGACTGTAAATAATAAAATAAATCTGATAGTTATCTGATGTTAAAAAAAAATCTGATAGTTATCTAGTTACAAAATTAACTTTAAAAAAATAATTTTTCAACAACTTCCCTTTTAAGATTTTTTCCAACTTTCTAAAAGGATATGCCCAAAAAAGGTATTTAGTGTTTAATTTATTCATCACAAAAAAATAAGAAAAATAATAATAACATTTTTTTTTTCTTGTAGGAACTTAGGGAAGAAGCAATTGTTGTAACTTGTAACGTACCATTCTCGTGCACCTATCCATCTCCATGCTTTCTCTCTGTGATTACATCTCTCTCTCATTCTCTTTTATTCCCTTCCCAACACAAAACCCCAAATCTCAATCTTGCTTAGTTGTTTCATTCTCTAAATCCCCAAATCGATTAAACCCTAAGTTTTAATCCAGCAAAAATCTCCTTCCTTTTTTACGTTTCTTCAAATTTCTCTTCATGGGTTCTCCGTTTCTTCTAGATTTGATCTAGAATTGTCTTTAAAAGATCCGAATCTGTTTGATTTTGTGTTTGTGTTTGTGTTGTCTCACTCCTAAATCAATTCACACCTTCCAAAGTTTCAGTCTTTCTTTAAACAAAACCCATTAAAGATCATCTCTTTCATCGTCTCTGATCACAATGTGGTTTCGTAAGCTCTTCTGATTAACTAACGAGTGTTGTGTCTGTGTTTTTGTTTCTGTGTGTGTGTGATCTTAAGTACCGAGAAGATATGGCGTGTTGCTTTTGTTTTGGGTGGAGAACGAAACCAAACAAGACGAAGAATCAGAAACTCAAAAACATTTCTGATCAGTCATCATCATCTTCTGGTTTTCCCTCTCTCTCTCTCTGATCGATTTTTTTCGAAAGTGTAATCGATTTAGGGTTTGTGGTTTTATATTCAAGTAAGATTTTTGCTATGTATCTCATTGGTGTTGTTTTGTTATCTTTGTAGCTAATCCAGGAAGAGCTTTAGCTAACTCAGAAACAGTGAAAGGTTCTCAGAATCCAGGTCCGACTTTCACATACCGAGAACTCGCCGCCGTGACAAACAACTTCAGGGAAGAATCTTTGATCGGACGTGGCGGATTTGGTGCCGTGTTCAAAGGAAAGCTAGAATGTACTGGACAGGTACATAAATTTAGGGGTCAAATCTCCCGTACATAAGTTTGTTTTTACGGGTTTAGGAGTCAGTTGATCTATACATATTAAATATATAAAACCATTGGGGGCTAAAGCCAATGTTTCGTTTGGGTCTACTTAGGGACGAGTGTGAGTTCTCTAAAACGTTTTGTGTTTGCTTTATTTGAAAATTCAAGGATGTGGCGGTGAAAATGCTTGATACAGCTGGAGTTCAAGGAGAGAAAGAGTTTCTTGTTGAAGTCCTAATGCTCTCGCTCGTCCGCCATGAAAACCTCGTGAAAATGATTGGTTATTGTGCGGAAGGCGAGCAAAGACTCCTCGTCTATGAATTTATGCCTCTTGGATCGGTTGAAGATCATATCCACAGTATACACTTGATCCTCAATAATGTCAAATAGGGAGATTTTTCATATTAAGTAATAAATCTTGAATTTTTTTTTTTGGTTTTTTGTTTCTTTCTTGTTAGATCTTAGTGTTGATCAAAAGGTTTTAGATTGGAGCACAAGGATGCAGATAGCCGCAGGAGCAGCTAAAGGGATACAACATCTTCACAATGAAGCGAAACCACCTGTGATCTATAGAGACTTGAAAACCGCAAACATATTGCTGGATCACGGCTTTAAACCGAGGCTCTCGGATTTCGGGCTTGCTAAGTTTGGTCCGACCGATGATATGTCTCACGTCTCTACCAGAGTTATGGGAACTCACGGGTATTGCGCTCCCGAGTACGCCAATAGCGGGAAATTAACAACGAAATCTGATATCTATAGCTTTGGAGTTGTGTTGTTGGAGCTTATCAGTGGACGCAAAGCTGTTATGGACTCATTCATGGGTCCAAAACGTTATCTTGCGAATTGGGTAATGCTCTTTGCTTCTTTTAAACCTTTACTAGATGATGAAAAATCCGATTTTACGACGACATTGTACTGTAATTTTTCTTGACAGGCACTGCCATTGTACATGAATGACGACATAAAGATGATTGTTGATCCAAGGTTATCAATACAAGGTCGTTACATGGAATCAACAGTGAGAAAAGCACTTGAAGTGGCGTTTATGTGTCTGAGACACGACGCAAACATGAGGCCATTGATCAGTGAAGTAGTGACTGCTCTAGATTACATTTTTAAGTGTACAATGAGCAAACAGAAGATGCAAACAAGCATGGAGTCAAAAGGGAAAGCGAGTACTAGTTCACCAAAGGAGACGACGAGGATGTTGAATGTTGGTGAAGAAGAAGAAGAGGAAGAAGGTTTAGATAGAGAGAAAGCCGTCGCGGAAGCTAAGTCTTGGGCTGAGACTTGGAGAGAGTTAAAGAAGCAGAGCAATGAGCCGCCACCATCGCCAAGTCTTGACAAGAGTTGACCAATTTGGTGAAATGTTTTTATTTGCTTTTTGTTTTATTTTTATTGTTTGGACAGTGCAGAAACACCTGAAAGATTTTAAAATCTCATTCTTTCTTAACCTCAAATCTTTAGTTCTTTATTTATGTTAATGATTCTGCAAAAAAAAATGAAATGAGAAGAACTTCTTGTTCCTCTCCATTGGTCAATTGTTTTACTATTTAGAAGTGATTTGTTATCAAAATTTAAAGATGTGAAATCCACTAGTTCCTCTTCATTCCTTTCAGATTGAAAAACAAAAGAAAAACATTCTTTTATAAATTTGTTGAGGAATGAGTTTCCCTCTTGGTTCTTTTTTTTCTATATAGTATTTTCATTTTTTTTTTTATTATTTTTTACTTGTTCCTATTCATTCCTCTAATTTTTCAGTGGTTACCAATTAAAACTTATGATTTTTTTTTATAATTGGGAGGTTTAATTCTTTCATGGCGAGTGAAGCCGTCGACTGATGCATTCCTCGATTTTTCTAATAGGCCTATAACGTGACATCGTCTTCGAGTGGCTAAAGAGAATCAAACACGAAATAAATGACTTTATACATTTTCCCAAATCTTTTTACCACCAGAACACCACCATTTGGTTATAAACTATGACGTTGTGAATAAATAATCTATTGTGGAAAACACACAAATATATGGAGTTTACAAAAATAAACTAATTATTCAAAATTTGTAAATATTATAGTCTCTTACCAAATGAATTGGTCTTAATGTTTTACCAAAAAACTATTTTTAATGGACGTGTTGCTTCAACTACATTTTACTCTCTTTTTTTCAAACCCTAGCCATCATCGTCTTCTACTTTCCTTTTGAGCTTTTAGCCGGTTTCGGTGGTCTATGACAGCCGTTTCCGGCAGTGATTTTTTATGTTCTCATATCTTCTCTATGTTTCTTTCTTTTCGTTTGTTCATGACGTTTTTTTTATCGAATCCTACCCTCGATTTGAGTGGATCTAGTACCGACTATCTTTGCGACGGTATCTTTTCTCTATGTCTACTTGCTTTTCTTTTTGATTATATATATGGTGGTGTTCAGATATGAGTTGTTCTTACCATCGAACTGAGGAGTGGAAAATATTTAAGTATGTTTGACTCCTGCGTTAATCTCATGTCATCTTCCTCCGCCAGCTAGGTTATTGTTTTGGATTTTTCCACTCAGATCTCTATAAAACGATTTGCAGGGAAAAGACAAGACTCATTATTTTCAGTATGTTCCTTCATGTTCAAACTGCGTTTTAAGCCGCTATTGTGGATAAAAGCAATCGGTGTGAAGTAAAATTAACTTTGGAAAGGGTTATCATCAATGTTTTTCAGAAAAACCATCCAAGACTAGAATATGTAACAACATTGTTATCCTTGTGGTTTATTTATGTCTTCTCTTTCATTTTGTAATTTACAGGTCGATCTCCAAATCAATAATAAAACTTCTCAGTGTTAAAAAAATGGACGTGCTGCTCTACTTCAATAATTCAGATAAACATACGCATTTTTGATTGGATAATTAACCCTTTTTATCTTATTCCATTTGTCAAAAGCTTTAGGTAAAAATAAAAAAGAGTTACGGTTTGAATCAAGATAATTTGTTCCAATTAGCAAAAATTACGTAATTAGCTGGACAATTTGAATTATAAATTTATAATTAAATTATAAAATTACGTTATACCAACAATCGACCCTGAGCTGTGAAAGACCGCAATCCAAAGAGAAAAAATAGACAAGTTTTATATATTTTCCAGAAGAGTGGTCGGTTCTAAAGTTAAAATTTTATTTCCAAAATATGGACCGTAAAAATCAATGCTTGGCATGTTTTTGCTCAGGGTCGAATATGGGCATGAAAACACTTAATTTTTTCCTTTCTTGTAATATAGTTAACCTTGTCAATAAATGTTAATGTATTACACTTATAGTGATAAAAATGACAAGTTTCGTAAAACTATTTAGCAGACGTTATTCAATCATAAAATTTAAAAGTTAGGTTTTTGCATTTTTTATTTGTATTGGAAAAATGCTTTTAATTTAGTGTTAGTAGAATAAATAAATAATGTTTTAAATAGATTATTTTGTAAAAAATAAATTTTTTTAGTTGTATTACATGAATATCTTCGTTTGGGAATCAATTGATCTATACACATTAACTATATAAAACAATTGGGGGCTGAGACTAATGTTTCGTTTTAGTCTACTTAGGGAGGAGTGTGAGTTCTCTAAAACGTTTTGTGTTTTCTTTATTTGAAAATTCAAGAATTTGGCGGTTAAAGTGCTCGATACGGCTGGAGTGCAAGGAGAGAAAGACTTTATTGTTGAGGTCTTAACGCTCTCAATCATCCGCCATGAAAACCTCGTGAAAATGATTGGTTACTGCGCGAAAGGCGAGCAAAGACTCCTCGTCTATGAATTTAAGCCTCTAGGATATGTTGAAGATCATATCCACAATAAAAAAAACTAACTATATACTTGATATTCAATAGTGTCAAATAGGGAGTTTTTCATATTAAGTAATAAATCTTGAAATTTTCATTTTTGTTTCTTTCTTTTTAGATCTTAGATTTGATCAAAAGGTTTTAGATTGGAGCACGAGGATGCAGATTGCCGCAGGAGCAGCTAAAGGGTTACAACATGTTCACAATGAAGCAAAACCACCTGTGATATACAGAAACTGAAAATTGCAAACATATTCTCCATCGTGACTATAAACCAAAGCTCTCAGATTTCGGGCTTGCTAAGTTTGGTCCCAGTGATGATATGTCTTACTTCTCTACTAGAGTTATGGAAACTCATGGGTATCGCGTGCCCGAGTACGCAAATAGCGGTAAACTAACAATTAAATCTGATATCTATAGATTTGGAGTTGTTTTGTTGGAGCTTATCAGTGGACATAAAGCTATTATGGACTCATTCATAGGTCCAAAGCGTTATCTTGTGAATTGGGTAATGCTCTTTGCTTCTTTTAAACCTTTACCAAAAGATTTGTAATCCGATTTTACGATGGAACCTTTTATCGGTTTTGTTTACTTCTTGACAGGCACTGCCATTGTTCATGAATAATGACATAAAGATGATTGTCGGTGCAAGGTTATCAATACAAGGTTGTTTCATGGAATCAACATTGAGAAAAGCTCTTGAAGTTGTGTTTATGTGCCTGAGACACGAAGCAAACATGAGGCCATTGATCATCGCAGTAATGACCGTTCTAGATTACATTTTGAAGTGTACAATGAGCAAACAGATGATGAAAACAAGCACGAAGGCAAGCGGGAAAGCGAGTGTGAATTCACCAAAGGAGACAATGAGGATGTTGAATGTTCACGAAGAAAACGAAGAGGAAGAGGATTTAGATAGAGAGAAAGTCGTCGTATATGTTATGGATATTTTCGGAGATGTTCTTTGTGAAGCACTATGGAAGCAAAAAATAAACATAGATAAGTATGAAAGTAGTGAAAAGGGTCTTTATTGATTAAGAGAATGAATCCAATTAGAACGATGATATGTTTTCAACCCTTATTTGTCGTAAACTAGAAGCTAACTCTAAGATCTAATGTCTTTCTCTCTACGGATTTTCAAATGAATGTACATGAACCCTTAAGTCCTTTATTTATAGCTAAAAACTAGTAGTTATCCCTTAAATATCAAGAGAATCTATGTTTATCCGAAGATAATTGTCATTATCTTCTTATTCTTCTAGGAATCCTTCACCGGGTAGGAAGTCCTCCGGCATCTGCTCGTGGGCTCACTTCCAGCGTTTTGTTTCCTACTTTTGGGCTTCCCCTGCTCCAACTCAAACTGTCGAATTGCATCCAAACGAGGAGAATTCTCATGGCTCAAATTACTCTCAACAATTTGCCCCTTATTGCTCAAGTTCGGTCTGAAACTGGGGAATAACGTGTTTTCCTTCTTGCTGTAGCAATAATCATTAAACTTTTTCCTCTCTTCTGGAGCATGTGAAGGTGTCGCCTTGATCTTTTACTTTTGACTTGTCGTTTCTGAATCATTGCGGGAGCCATGCATTGTTTAGCTTTTGGTGCTTCTCTCGCCTTCTGCCATCTAGCTTCTAGCTTTTGGGCGTTTGAATTTCAAGGTGCGATTTGATGGAGAAAATCTCGATAGTTGTTGCCAGCGGACCAGAGATCTTGACCGTTGATTCAAATTTTTCTTGAAAATGTTCGAGAAAAAGGTTGGAAATCCTCGCGAGATTCGCGCCCTAATGATTTCGCACATGCAATCGCCTTTCTCTCTCTTCCTGATTCTTAATTTGCCTTCTTTTCCTCACTTTTCTTTTTTTCATCTTCATTTTCTTTCCTTTTCTCTGTCTAGCTCTGACGGAAGTCGCCTCCTTACCATCGTTCATCCAGCTTTTCCCCGTCTACAAATCAAGGTATGACCCTCTCCCTCAGCTCTTTCCTTGGTTCCATAGGCTATAATCCAGAATATACTATTAGGATCTAGGGATTCCTTATCTTTTAGGTTTTCTTCCTTTGATCCCATAATCCTAAGTTGGGGTCGTATCAGGTCTAAATGACGAGTTCATTTTAGAGTTTTCTCTAGGAGTCTCCTCGTCGGTGGGCGCTAGGGTTCAAAAGAGACGCCTTCTCAAGGTGAGCTTGTCGTCGGACTCTGGCAAGTGTCCAGAAGTTCAACAGGTTCACCTCGGGAGTCCGGTGCCCCTACGTTCTTGTTTTGCCCATGTCCTTCTCCAAGTTGGACACAATTCATCCTTTGAACCCCAGCACCTTGCGGATATGAGAAAACGGTACTCTCTCCCCACATATCTTGTGCTTAGGGCTACTGGGAAAGAAGATAGGACTTCAGAGAGTTTAGGGGACGAGATAGCGATGTACGAGGGCTAACTCTAAGATCTAATGTCTTTCTCTCTAGGTTTTTCGAATGAATGTACATGAACCCTTAGGTCTTTTATTTATAAATAAAAACAAGTAGTTATTCCCTAAATATCACGAGAATCCATATTTATCCGAAGATAATTGTCATTATCTTTTTATTTTTCTAAGAATCCTTCATCAGGTACGAAGTCCTCTTGCTTCCTACTCGCGGGCACACTTCCAGTGTCCTGCTTATTGCTTTTGGGCATTCCCCTGATCTAGTCTCAAATTGTTGTACTATATCCAAACATGGGAAATTTACATGGCTCAAATTATTCCCAACAACGAAAGTTAAGTCGTGGACTGAGACTTGGAGAGAGTTAAGGAGGCAGAGCAATGAGCCACCATCGCCAAGTATTGATAAGTGTTGAAAATTTTGGTGAAATGTTTTTATTTGCTTTTTGTTTTATTTTTATTGTTTCGGATAGTGCAGATTTTAAATTCAGAAACACCTGTAAGATTTTAAAATCTCATTCATTTTAACTTCAAATCTTTAGCCCTCTATTTATGTTAAAAGTTGATTTATGCAAAATAAATTTTCTAAAAATTTGAAATAAAAAGAAATTATGATTTCTTTGTTGGATAACTGGAAATTTTAATCCTCTTCGGACGAGTGTAGTCGTCAAGTAGTCAATTGCTCGATTTTTCTAATAGACTTAAAGCGTGGCACCATCTTCGATTGGTCAGAAAAATCAAACCCAAAGTGGATGACTTTACATATTTTCCCAAATCTTTTCACTAGTAGAATACCACCACTTGGTTAGAAATTATGATATTGTGAATAAGGAATTCAATATGAAAAAAATACAGGAATACATGGATTTTTAAAAAACAAACTAATAATTATAAATTTGTAAAATATTATAGTGTCTTGCAAAATGAGTTCGTTTTATTGTTTTACCAAAAATCTATTTTTGATGGAATGTGTTATGCCTTCTTTGATAATTCACATAAACATACGCACTTTCGATTGGATAATTTACCTTTTATTTAAAAAACAAAAATATTTTATTTATTTGATTCGATCGGTCAAAAGTTTAAGGTAAAGATAAAAGAGTTTTAAACTCGAATCAAGATAATTTATTCTAACTTGGAGAGAACTCATTTTCTTTCATATATTATTGATGTAGATTAGAATAGTGGGATGCAATATAATATAAAAGTATTCATCAACGAACTATTTTTGATTTATTTTTTTTTGTATTTTGCATTCACGATTATACCAATCTTTTCATTCATTAATTATCTACTTTATTTGTTCTTTATTTTATTCTTTCATCCTAATTTTTATAGTACACGATTAAAAATTTTTAATTTATGATTTAACTTTTTTAGATTAGACTTAGTTTTTTAGAATTCATCCATTTGCTTTATATTTTTTTTCTTCATTTTCCTCTATTTTTTTTATCGTTATTCTTTATTGTTTCTTTGCATATTTGTTTGTTATTTCTTCTTTGTCTATTTCTTTTTTGATAATCTTTTCCATATTGTTTGTCAAATATTTTTCTGGTCTTACGTAAAATTATGACATATTTTAAAATGAATTGTAGTGTAACTTCTAAGATATTAAATTCTCTTATTGATTAGTTATTTATTTTATTTTAGATCTTTTATTGGTGTCTGTCGACACTTTTTCCCTCAAAATGTTGAAATGTTATTGAGCATAATCAATCTTTATATAATTACAATACTATCTTATTTTAAATAATTTAGTTCTATTTATTAAATAGTTTTCGTAAAGTCATCATGTGAATCTGTTAAAGTTTATAAAGATGAACAGTCAATAAAAATGTTTAAAAAGTATTCAAAAACTAAATAAATATGACATATTTAAGTTTTTTGCTTTATTTTAAATGAAATATAATTAATAAATAGTGATGAGGTGTCACTGTATGGAGAGCTCCCTTCATCTTTTATTTATAAGATGAGCAAAAATAACGTAATTAGCTGGATAATTAAAATTATAAATTTAGATAATCAAAGTTTTAAATTTACCACAAGTTATTTCTAAGCTTTTAAAACTCCTCAAAATTATCATCAATTTCAACCATCCAAGATATTCTCAAGGATAATTTATGCTTTAAAAAGATTATTTAAAACTTATAAAGTAACTCAAAGTTTATATAAGTAAATTTATTTTATATTTGTAAATATTAAACTATCTGTAATATTATATTTAGTTTTTTTTCTAACGTCTTTGTAATTAGATTAACAATTTGTTCGATCTTTATACAAAACGTCATTTAAACCAGAGGGTACAAAATTAAAACAGATAGATAAGATTTGTCTGAGTGGCTTTTTGGCGATGCGGTCTGTTGCTTTATTTGAGTGTCTTGGCACCCAAGCAAAAGCTATGTCCTGAAATCTTTCGCTCCAATATTGAACTTCCATGAGCAAGTTATATAATCCGAAATGCATTGTTCTTTGTTCACAAGTTTGATCAAGTTTTGATTATCACCCTCAAAGATACATCTCCCATATCCCCGGATCCATACTTGTTGGAGAGATGTGATTAAAGCCTGAATTTCTAGTTCTAGCGAATTATTGTAATGCTTTCCTTTGCTCGCTCCTGCACATAAATATGTACATTGGTCATCTCGAAGTATCCAACCCGCTTTTGAATTTCCCACGCCATCCTGAGATCCATCAAAATTGCATTTAATAAAACCCGATGTGGTGGTTGAGGAATCGGTGTGGGAAGCCAATTATCATTCCATATGCTTTTTTGAGATCCATTATCTATTACAACTCGAAGGCCTTGTTGTAGGAGATCTCTCCCTTCAAGCAAAGATCTCCATAGAAAGAATGGTTTTGTACCAACTGTCGATTGAAGAATGGAGGAGTTAGGGAAGTACCTTCCTTTTAAAACTCGGGCAGTCAAGCTATTAGGATTGTAGAGGAGGCGCCAAACTTGTTTTGCTAATAGGGTCGTATTAAAATGTTCAATGTCACGAAAACCAAGCCCTCCATCCCGTTTAGATGCGCATACCCGCTTCCATGAATACCAGTGCATTGAACGTCTTCCATTTCCTTTACTCCACCAGAATCTAACAATGATTCGTTCTATCTCCTCGCAAATGCCAATTGGCAGCTTGAAACAGTTCATCGTGTACACAGGTAAAGCTAGAGCAATTTTTTTAAGAAGTACCTCTTTACCGGCTTCAGAAAGAAACTTGTTAGACCAATTCTCTGTTCGTTGCTTCACTTTATCAACAATGTAAGTGAAAACCTCTTTCTTATTTCTACCAATTTGTTACGGTAGACCCGAGTAGTTGCCTTGTCTACCGTCATTATGAATATTCATTCTATTGCGAAGATTTGTCTTGATATCTTCCTGAACCCGAGAACCAAAAGTAATCACTGATTTGCGAAGATTAACTGCTTGTCCTGAAATCTTTTCATACAAGTGGAGAGTACGTTTGATTGTGTTTACTGATTGGGGATGAGCATGATAAAAGAAGAGAGCGTCATCAGCGAAGAATAGGTTATGAACGGTAGGTCCAGTTGAGCTGATCTTCATTCCTTTGATTTTCTTCTTCATAGCCTCCTTTTTAAAAAGATGTGTTAAAACTTCAGCGCATAGTATGAACAAATATGAGGAAAACGGGTCTCCCTGCCGTATCCCACGGGTTGGTTTGATGAGGCCTTGAGGTGAACCATTGATAAAAATCGGAAAGGAGATCGACTCTACACATTTCATGATCCAAGTGATCCATCTTGTATCAAAGCCCATAGCCACCATAGTATCCCGAAGAAATTGTCATTCCACACGGTCATATACCTTAGATATGTCAGTTTTGACTGCCATATACGATTTTGCCCATCTCTTGCGAGATTTGAGAGAATGCATGATTTCTTGAGCAATGATAATATTATCTACTCCTTGTCTTCCGGAAATGAAAGCAACTCGATTATCGGAGATGATAGAATCTAGTAAACCCTTAAGACGGTTTACTAGGATCTTAGAGATGATTTTATACGCTACGTCGCAAAGAGCAATGGGTCGAAAGTCTGCCTTAGTCTTTGGTATGCCAATCTTGGAGAGGAGGAAAAGATTGGTGTGATTGAGATGATCATCCATAATCCCATGTTCAAAGAAGTTTCGAATAACCAAGATAATGTCTTCTTTTATGTTAGACTAGAATTGTTGGAAAAATGCACCCGTGAATCTATCCGGTCCCGGTGTACGGCCTGGACCAATTTGGAAAACTGCTTGTTTGATCTCGTCCTCTGATATCGGTTTGGTCAGTTCCAAATTCATGCCTAGCGTAATTCTTTGATCAAAATCACGAAAGACTTCATCACGGAGCCGAGGATATTCATGTTGATTTTGTGACGCAAAAAGTGTTGAGAAATAAGAGCTAGCTGCGCGACCAACATCTTCATCTCCTCGATATATTGTGCCATTATCATCTTCTATGGCAAGTATCCGATTTTTATCATCTCCTCGAATTTAGTATTACGACTACCTTGTGATAATCATTAGTTTCGGTTTTTAACCTTCAAAAAATATTCTTCTATTTCTTTAGTTATATCTATTATTCCATTTGTTCTTTTTAAATTACAAGTCGAATAATACTTGTAATTAAAATAACTATTATATTTTGATATCATAATTTAATATTTTATATTTATAAATATTAAACTATCCGTAATATGATTCCTTCAAGCTATTGTATGGTTCTTCGACCGTAATTAACAAGTCTAATCATAACCTACCTGGTTATCTTCATGTTGGCCCTCATCATTTTTTCTTTCCACATTTCCCCTTTTCCCCTCGAGATCTAAAAGATAACTTTTTTTTATTTTTATAAAACCTTCTTTATTTTTAGATCTTCCTCCATCTTAAAAGAGAGAGAATATCAATGAGAGCCATTTTTTTTAATCCTCCTTGACAAAAGTCATTCTAAAACTTTTAAGAGACACTAAATTTTAAACCGCGCTTTAAAAGCGTGGAATTCATGTTTTTGGTAGTCGAATACAAAAAGAGATTTAAAGATGATATGAGTTTTTATCATAAATAAACTATAGTAAAAAAGAAATACATTCATTACAGAAATGAATTAACGATATGGATTATAGATGCCAAAAGGAAAATTAGATTTTTTACCATATATTTATATCACGGGTTAAATAATGATACGATTATAAAGTCAATTCATTTATACTATCATTGTTAGATTTCTTATTGTATAACTATTATAAGAATTTTATAAGTACACAATAATTCATATATTAAAAGTTTCACAATTTTAATTTCCTTGTTTTTTTTTATTTTAATTTTTCTGTGAGTGATGTGCAATGTTTATAAAACCAGACTGGTCTGACGGCCGGACCGGGTCTGACTGCAAACCGAAAACATAGTCGAATTAAGTCAATAATAAACAAAAAATAAAGCGGATTAAACCGGTGAAAAATCAAATATCAACGAACTGTTGAACTGGATTCATACGGGTTCAATTCTCAAACATGAAATTTAATTTATTTTATTAATTGGTATAGTTTTTTGGGAAAATTAAACTTTTAGTTTTTAACTATTACGACTTTAAGTGCCTTGTTTAATATTTTAAGATAATATATTTATTATCAACTATAACATTATTGTAAAATAATATATTTATTTTATAATACTATTTGTAAAAGTATCACTAAACCTGACCGGATCACATTGACCTGCGATCTAAAAAATCACAACGTTTGATTGCCAATTTGTATTTTAACATTGAATATTATACATATTTAACCATTTTAAAATTTTCATTTTGAAAATTTTAATTAATGAACTTAATTTTAAATATTGTTTTTAGAAGTATTCAAAAATTGAAAGGAAAATCATTCACTAATTAACTAAATTAATTAACTAAATTAATGGACTGAATAATCAAGTTGTTAGACCATATATTAGGGTGCACAGTTAATATTAATATTCTATTTTAATAGTATAGATTTGTTACTATAAAAAGAATACAAAAAATCAATCAATATCATTTGTCATAAAAATAACTATATTCTTTAAAATCAATCGGAACTTAAATTGGTTACCATAAAAAATATTGGAATATATATATAGTTTAAAATTATTTTGTTACCATAAATGGAGAGTTAATATCGGAACTTCAAACATCAATTTAGTTATATTATGATGTCTTATATATTAATTAAATTTGGATTTAGTTATTTTTTATGACATGATTTTGAAAGGTGCATATCACACGTAAACAAAGGTTCTTGTGCTTTTGTTTTAATAGTATCAGATATTAGTATATTTTTGTTGCAAAAACAAAACATTCGTATTTTTAGAACATTGAATATATTATACATACTAAACGACTTTAAAATTTTCATTTTTGAAATTGTTAATCAGTGAACTTAATTTTAAATATATTTTTTAGAAGTATTTAAAAATTGAAAGTATAATCATTCACTAATTAACTAAATTAATTAGCTGAATTAATGGATTGAATAATCAAGTTGTTAGACGATATATTAGAGTGCATAGTTAATAATATTAATATTCTGCTTTAATAGCATAGATTTGTTACCATAAAAAATACAATAAATCAATCAATATTATTTGTCATAAAAATAACTATATTCTTTAAAATAAATTGGAACTTAAATTAGTTACCATAAAAATATTGTATAGTTTAAAATCATTTTGTTATCATAAATGGGAGTTAATATCAGAACTTCAAACATCAATTTAGTTATATTACGATGATTTATATATTAATTAAATTAGGATTTAGTTATTTTATATGACATGATTTGGAAAGGGTGCATATCACACGTAATCAAATGTTGTTGTGCTTCTATTTTAATGATATTGATGTTCTAACTAACCCCACGTTCTTATTTAGAAGTATGTTAGGGCCCAATGTTATAAAACTAAACCGCCAATCAAACTGGAACGGCTCTTGGATTGTGGGTTAGTATGGTGTAACCGTGTTCAACCTGACTCAACGATATTTTCTATGAAAAAATCTTAATAACTATAATGTTTAGGTTTTGGAATAATCCAAAATGTACCAATAATTAAAACCACACCAATAGTTTAAATCTAAAAATCTAAAATGAAAATCAATAACATAATACGTTCAAATCATAACCGTGTCTGTAATTGGTTAATCATCCTCAGTTGTTTAATAACTCCAAAAAAAATCCAAGTAAAGAATGAATCGAGAAGCTTAAAACTCAAAAGAAAGGGAGATAATAACTTTTTGAACAAGTCACATTTCCATTAGAAATCATCTTGGATACAAAAAAATTTAGGAAAGATAATAAGAAAGCTAACATGTAGAAATCGTATTAGACTGCGGCAAACTCAAAGTCTCAGACTATTGTTAGAGAGTAGATGACTAAAAGTTTTTTTACGTCGAGTAGAAGATTAAAAGTCACCGACTAATCTTTGAAAACCCTAAAAAAATTTTATTAAAATTTGAAACTTTAAATTTAATGTTTAAAAATCTAACCCGGTTTGTTTCCGGTTCGATGGTTCACCGGTTTTCGAGTTTTTAATGGTTTGATACGGCTTGTTAGCCAGTTTAATTCTTATTGGTTTTATCATTAACCCAAACCGGTTAAGTCTCCGATCACGGTCTAACCTAATCCGACTGCCAGTTTGGTTCAACTTTAATAAAATATTGTCAAGGCCATATGATTAATCAGAAAGAAGGTGGACATGAATCTGCAAAAATCCTAAGAGCCGAACCAAGAAGTAGGTAGGCGGAAACCAAGAAACCGTCACCTGCGGTAAAATCACCACTTGCCTAGGTAGTCACCACTTGCCAAGACATGTCTACAACAACCACTTATAGCAACACAACCAGATCCATGATATCACCTTAATTGGTATATCCACTGTAAGCAAATATATGAGATCACTGGCTCAGACCACGACACCCTTCACAGGAAGCACATCGACGAGTCTGCCCACTGATCAAGCCATGATGCCCTTATTCGACTAAACCTCATGGTACTTGCTTGTTGAAGCATACGAGTGGGATTATCACCATCACAAGGCTACACTACCTGCTAAATAATAATATTCTGAATTACTGTTGACTTCACTTTTGATACAAGGTATATAGGTAGCCCAAATTCAAACACCATCCTTGGTGACGACTTGATATCCAAGCACTATAACTAGTGGCAACCAACATTGGCTAAATCAACCAGACCTTAGTGGTCATGACACATTCTTCACCAGTGAAAAGGCAGCCGCAAGCCACGACGAATTCCCTTAACCAAGTATCAAGAAATGTTGTTATAAAGAGAGCTAGAGATGTGCATTGACCCTGGATTCTGCAACAACTAACTAAAGGTACGATCACTGGTTGGTCAACAGCCAAAGCCAGACAAAGCAATACATGGTTTGAACATGAACTACATGGTCAAAATGCCCTAACATACATTGATATTAATATTAAATCTAGTTTTAGTAGAAATGATGGTTAATTGATCAAATTTAGTTACTTGCGATATACGTGATGATAATAAACAACTTCATAAATAGTAATTCCAAGACATAATTTATCTAACAAAACATTAATCCATGACGAAAGGTTCAACATGTACAAAGTCAACCACAGTGAACATTTTTCCATATCGAGAGCTGCAAATTCAGAACATAAACCTTCAAAAAGTTAAGTAATTGTAACTTGCTATGACATATATTTAATTATATAATTTTTTTATTTAAAAAAAAATTAGATAACCAAAATCTGGGTATTTAAAAAAAGTTACAAATATTTGAGATATTTGATTTACTTTTTATTCAAATAAAACTGAGAAAAGCTATAGATATTTCAATTAAAGAATCTCAAGTTTATATTCCAATTCAACTTGTTTAAGTATTCATAGATTTGTAAGCACTTTTGATTCAAATGAATGTCTTGTTGCATCTATTGCTCTGCATACGTTAAACTTCAACCATATAATGACTTAGGCAACGCCTCCATGAGTTAGTTATCCGACCACTTGTGTTAAAATCACTTTCAGATACAACTAAGTATACTTCCATAACAATGACATATGTAGCAATCTTTGACAGTACATAATACTTGGTACTGATGACTCTCCACCATGAGAGAACATTGTATTCGGTTCAAGAAATTATCTGAGAGTTCTCAACACTTTCTCCAGCTCATCTCTGGTGCCATGAACTCCAATCTCATTAAGCATATCCTTGTACAAACAATTAGTCCTCTAGTGGTTTAATTTTATGGCCCGCTCTTGAGCAGACTAATTAGGCTGGTTGCACAATTGAACCCTTTTCATGTCTTCCACTGTATTCCTTAAGTAGACTTTGTAGAATATAAATCACTGAGGCATACAATCCCTTAGAATATGCAATATATTTTCCATATAATTCTTCAAAGCATATCTTTACAAATTACATCTTCTTCTTTGGATCAAAGAGAATGGTTACGATCAACATCTTATTGATATTCTTCAAGTCATCCCAATACTTCTCAAGCTTCTCAACATCTCTGCAGCCTTGGTCTTTAATTTAGTATCATTGCTCATACTTAATGACCTCATATTAGTGGCTATAGTCACTATCTCACCATAACATTCGTGTGAGCTAAAAGAAATAGCAAATACCACCAATGTTGAGTTGTAAAAGATTATAGAAACTTTGATAATCTTTCAACTGCATTCCAATCATCAATTTCATGAGGTCCAACCCTATTTTCCATTCTCAACCTCCAATAAATACCCATCGTTTGGTTTTTTTGTCTCCATTTTATTGAATGTTAACTTAAACATAAGTGCCCTTGGGAGCATCAAGTAAGTTGAATTTCATCTACTCCCGATATCTAATGTAAACTACCCTTAAATATCTTACCAAAATCTACCCTCAACTTAAATGATTTCAAATTATTTCCTGAAGATATAACATATGTGACAATATTATGAATGGTAGATGCATTACTATAATGTTCATGTAATCCACCTTTCACAATTGCATTGATAATATGACCAGAATATCTCATGTACATAAATTTCTTTCCTAACACTAATGAATCACTAGAGACTAATGAAAAATGACTTTGGGAAGTGCTTAAAGTTTCACTATTAGTTGTTGCATTGTCTACTTTCACACAAAAAATCTTATATATACCCCATTCAGCAAGACATTCTAGAAGCACAATAGAAATTGTCTTACATATGTGATCTGTTATGAATTTGAATCCCTATATCACATTCTTCAACCTCTAATACGAATCTACATAATATGCAGTGATAACCCTGTAACTTGCACGTTCAAATAAAACATGACACAATTAAGATTATATATCATTAACAAATTATCATATGTAACAAAAGAATAAGAAAATATGAACTACCTATTGGCTGAGCAACCTAAATATTTGTGGTGAGTGAAACTCTTTGTTTAGTAGTATAACAATAATTCTTTCAGAGTTGTCTCATTCTTCACATTCATATGTACTATCTCTCTTATTGTTTCCTCCTTGAGTGAGGCTTGTACATATTTATCTTCATTTATAGACATAGAAAAACAAATGAAAACGGTAGTTAGATAAACATATGAGAAATAAACAGATCATTTTAGATATAAAGAGAAGATCATAACCTTTTTGCAGAAAATTTTTACATGCTACACACTCGATGAATGCCAAGGGTAACTTTGCAAACACAAGTAGTTTATTCGATGCTTCTATGAAAATAGCCTCATAAACATTGCAACCTTCAGATTGCCTCTTCAGTAATGATAGGCTGAACACGAGATTGAACTTCTAAACATAACTTGTATTCCTTGCATGCTCCAAGATGCTTATGTAGATTTGAAGTTTCTAACTTTGTTACACAATGAAAAGTCCTTCCGGAAATAATGGCAAACACATTTGTCACAATTAGTTGTTCTTCTTGTGAATTGATCTCATACATGGAACCTTGTGGGAAATGCCTTCTTTGCATGTGATTGTGAAGTAGCTCCACTTGTGTAGGTGCTTCTTTACGTTTACATCTACTTTCAGGAGTTAGTAACTCATCTTGTCCATCTGCTACATTTTTGCTTTTATCTAAGTTATATTTTGGTTTGGAGATGATGATGATGATGGATCCATCTGAGTGAATGAAAAAACAAGAATAAATCATATAACAAAATCAATGTTAAATCAATGTTAACAGATAACATTACCAAGGATGAGTTAATGACTCAGCGTAAACTAAATGACTAAACATAGTCAATATAATAAGTAAACACAACTAGAATCAATTTAACATATAGCTAACACAAAAACCATAATCAACCAACTAAGAAACATCGTTCTTACTTGTGTATATCAAGAACCCTAAATCGATATCAAAAATTGAAATTCGAAATAAACACTCTAAATTGGTATCAAATAATAAAATCATAACCATACATCGAGTTGAAACCCTAAATTAAAATCACTTAATCGAAATCAAAGCGTAAATCAAATCAAATCCTCAAATGGGTACATTAAGCATAAACAAAATCTTAAATCAGATCAATTCTCATATTGAAACATTAAATAGAATAAAAATCCTATATTAAAACCAGAATCAAAATGTAGAATAAGATATAAGCAAAGATTCAAATATCGTTCATACAAACTCCTCGATGATATCTCTGATGAAGGAGAAAATGATTTTTTTTTGCGATTTATGGATTTTAATATGTAGTATTTGGGATTTAAGGTTGAGATTTTGAAGCAAAGTGGGCAAGAAGATGAACCGATATCAACGTGTTGGGATTTATTTAGTTTCATTCAAGTATTTTCCTCGAACCGAACTGATGTGAACCAGTTACTTCGGTACAAATTCAAGTATTGGTCCCGAGAAATATGTTCAACCTTAATTGCTAACAATCACATTTTATAACTTTCCTTTTTCTTTTTAGGAGTGAACATTCGAATTTCGGATCGGATTCGAATTGGGTTTACTAGGATTCGGATTTTCGGGGTTGGGGTTTTTTCGAGACTTATTTCCTTTTAAAAAAATCGAAAAAGAAAGAGAGAGACCAAGGGAAAAAAATGTATGGGAAGGGAATCCACCATTGACATTGGGGAGAAACAAAAAGGAAAAAGCCCTTCTTTTTCGCTGGCTTACTCGTGCCCTTTGTCGCGCCTTACTTCGCCGGAATCTGAAGAGTCCTTTCACCGGAGACTTCTTCTCTCTTTCTTCTTCTCCTTGTGGGTTTCTCTCTTTACTTCTGAGGAAACAGTTTCGGGTACTCTCAAGCTCTTGGTGACGCCGTCGTGAAAGAGAGAGAGAGAGAGAGAGAGATTGAGGTTGAGAGAGAGAGATTGAGAGAGAGAGAGAGATGTATGTAGTTCCTCCGCCTCAGCGGTCTGATTCTGGATCCAACGGTGATTTAAGGGTTTACCAAACTTGGAAAGGCAGCAATGTGAGTTTTTCTCTCTTCTTCTTCTCTGTAAACTTTTCGAGTTGTTCTCCTTGAGCTTAGTTCATTTGACTCTGGATTAGTTTCTTTGTTGCTAGTCAAATTTAGTCGAAGATTCTCCGTTAATGGCACTGATGTTATCTTTGTCCTAATCTCAAAACCTAGTTTCAAATTGGAGAATTTAATCAATGTCGTTTTCAAAGGTTTCTCTTGGTGGTATATAAGCTGTAGAAGTGATTGCCCTTTGATTGCTTTAGCTTTAGAAAGGTTTCTAATGGAGTTTCTGACAAAATTCATTTCGTTTCTTTTTTTGCAGATATTCTTTCTTCAAGGAAGGTTTGTATTCGGGCCAGATGTAAGATCACTGGCGCTAACCATATGTCTCATTGCTATCCCTGTTGCAATTTTCTGTATCTTTGTCGCGAGGAAGCTAGTTGATGACTTCTCCGATAGCTGGGGAGTATCAATAGTAGCTGTAGCCGCCGTGTTCACCATTTATGTATGTATATATGATATAGTTTTACGCTATGCATCGCAGTGTCCTTTCCGTTTGATTTCCCCCCTAAACGTCGTTTTCTCAGGATTTAATTCTTCTACTGCTTACATCCGGAAGAGATCCAGGTATTATCCCTAGAAATGCTCATCCTCCGGAGCCTGAACCCGTTGATGGCAATATGGATACAGGGGCTGCTGGCCAGACTCCGCAGCTGCGTCTGCCTCGCATTAAGGAAGTAGAGGTTAATGGAATCACATTTAAGGTCAAGTACTGTGACACTTGCATGCTTTATAGGCCGCCTCGCTGCTCGCATTGCTCAATTTGCAACAACTGCGTTGAAAAGTTTGACCATCACTGCCCCTGGGTTGGCCAATGTATTGGGCGGGTAAGTCACAATCCATAAGTAAAAGCTGAAACTGTCTTTAAGCCATACGCATAAACCATAGTTTCTAAAATCATCTCATGTTCTGATGGTTGTCGCAGAGGAACTACCGGTTCTTCTTCATGTTTGTCTTCTCCACGACCCTTCTCTGTATATATGTGTTTGCCTTCTGTTGGGTCTATATAAGGAAGATCACGGAATCAGAGCATACAACCATTTGGAAAGCAATGCTCAAAACTCCTGCTTCTATTGTTCTGATTATCTACACATTCATATCGATGTGGTTTGTTGGTGGCTTAACAGCTTTTCATCTATATCTCATCAGCACAAACCAGGTATGCTTCCTGCCGATCCAGTCCTCTCCCTCGCCCTCCTTTTAGTGATTATGGAATCTCCGTAACCGTTGATTCTTCCATTGTCCTTGTAGACGACATATGAGAATTTCCGATACAGATATGATCGCCGGAGCAATCCTCATAACAAGGGAGCGGTTGATAACTTCAGAGAAACATTTTGTTCTGCAATCCCACCTTCAAAGAACGACTTTAGAGCTATGGTCCAGCGTGAAACTCCACTGCCTCCTAGATCCGTAGCAGGTGGATTTATGAGTCCAAACATGGGTAAAGCCAATGATGACATTGAAATGGGAAGGAAAGCTGTTTGGGCAGACATGGGTCCAGCAATGTCAGAACATGGTGATGGTAAACATGGTAACAACGAGCGGTTACACGTCAAGGACGGTGAGCTAGGCGAGCTATCTCCAGACATTAGGACAACGGTTGATGAACAAAGTGATAGGCCGGGTTTGCATCCAAGGCGTTCAAGCTGGGGAAGGAAAAGCGGAAGCTGGGATATGTCACCAGAAGTTATGGCCTTAGCAGCCAGAGTAGGAGAACAAAACCAGAACTTCGGAGGAAGCACCAGCGGAAGCGGTTTAGTGACCGAGAACCGTCCTACATAGTCGGACACACGGTTTAGCGCAGAAGGATGAACAAGCAGAACCGGAATCTGGTATGGTGAATACAGGTTTAGAGGAAATTTCTTTTCTGTTTTTCGAAAAATGATGTTATGCAAGCTTGTGGTGGAAAAGACCTCAGTACTAGTGTTCTTAATGTGGAAAGTTTGTGTTTTGGTTTGGTTTGCTTTCTTTGTTGTGGTAAGCATAAAGGTTGAATTGGTGTGTTGTTTGTATGAGTGAGCTTCTTCTGGATTTGTTTAGGCAGTTGTGTTTTTAGTTGTGTTCATACATTCAAATAGAGAATCTAAGTTTTGTGGTAAAAGAAACAAGAGGTTGGATAAATGCAAAAAACAATGATTCTCTGTTATCATCATTCAGCTCCGTCATGATGAAGCTGAATGATCAAGACATGTGGACCGGAAGTCGGACTCTTTTTTATAGTTGTTCTTTAGCATTTAATGATAGAGACAAGCTCTTTTGTTCATTTATATAGAGAGACGGCTTAATTTAAGCATATAGATTTCAATATTTAAACATGGGTGTATATTATTATCCATGTTCCAAAACTCCTTAAGCGTTAATCGATCAACGACTTTAGATCTTTTAGACTATTCTGGTATTTTTAATTCAAATCAATTTTATAAAAACATAATAAATTTTATAATCATCATTTATATATAACTAGATAAGGTTCTGTGTGATACAGAGAAAATTAAATATAAAAATATCTTTAAAAATCTAGATTTTAAAGTTTAAATTCACTAAATATAACCCATAAATTTAAAAAATTGATTAAAATCTTTATTAGTTTTTGAAAAATTACAAGCTATTATCGCCTCTAGAAAGAAGGGCGGGAGGGTTTATGATCTTGAGAGTGGAATCATCCAAATTAATTTAAGATTTTTAATATCACGTGAAACAACGTTCTTAATTAAATATTATAATTTTTATCATGTTTCCATACATGATAATTAATATTGAATGTTTTAATAGAAGTAAAATATTTAATATTCAACTTTCAATGTTTAATGGAAATCGAACATTTACTTATATCTGTAAAATATAAATTTGCTTACACGAAATTGGATATTTTAAATACTTGACAAATGTCAATAATCCGATCGATTAGTGACACGAGTTGAAATCTCATTAATTATAATTTGACGACGTGTCAAGCTCATGTCCAACGTGTTTCACTTTATATAATAAGATTTTAACCTTTTTTTTAGTCATCGTATCCTAGTGGCAAATAGTTCCTCTCAGTAGAGGCAGGTGCAGGGTTCGAATCCTGGTTTCGTGAGATGGATGCAGAGGTGGTGCAACCACTGGCCCACTTGCTCCTCTCGATTTTAACTTGTTTATAGACCAAAATTAACTAATTTATAAGATTTCAAAGATTATAACATATTTTTCTCTAATTTTAATGGTCAAGTTTAGATAAAAGTCTAATTCGATAGGTTAAATAGTGATAGTGTTAAAAAATCGGATTTAGACGGAAACTAATCGGACGGCCACCGACTAGCGAATACACGGAGAATAATCCGTCTATGTGGGAATTTTTAGAACATGGATTATTATTGTGGGTTGGGTATTGATGCGCACAGATAAAGTAATATGAGTATCTAAACCTATGACCCAAAGCATATCTACAAAAAGTAATGATCAAGTAATAACTTGTACAAATTGAGTAAGGGTCAGATAATTAAAATCATTACCCGTTTAAAATCATAATACGTAATGTATCAATATCCTAATTCGTACTGTAAAGTTTGGATAATTAGGATTATAGGTTTGATTGGCGCACAAACTGTTAAAGTTGTCGGTGATTTACATATTTTAGAGGAACATTTTATTCAATCAAACTTTGAACGTTTTCTCAAAATTTAACGTCTTCACAGTCAACTAGCCACATTTCTTCTTCTTTTCTTTGTTTTGTTCCAAAAGTTATGAATAAGAGAGTTTTGAAAAAATGTGAGCCTTCATTTTATATGGAAATTCCAACTCTAATTTTATTTTCCAACTTTGTTTATTTAACTTAATAATTGGTGCATTGAATATGGGCAGTCGTGATAGTATGTTGAACAAAATTGACATGCCTTTTCCAATGGCTATAGTAATACATATGAGTGGTTGGTTGTGGTGGAAAAACTTTTTCTAGGTTCAATTTAAATAGACAAAAAGGCTGGAATAGGTTGCGCTAAGTTTGAAAAAGTGGTATTGAAGTGATTTAGTTGAGAAATGCAACAAGGAGATTTTTATAATTGGAATTACTTTAAACAAAAGTTTATTTTACGGCTTTGGGAGTCAATAGAAACTGAACCTGACAAAAGGTTGTTCTCAATTAGAAAAACAAGCACAATGACTGAATATGTTAGTGAATTCGAAGATTTTTCAGCTCAAGTTCTAGGTTTGGGAGATAAGAAATACACTGACATGTTCTATAATGGTCTCAGATTTAGAATGCAAGAAGTGCTTTGGATAAAAGAACTTAGAGGTTTAAAGAGACATCTTGCATTTGTTTTTGAGGATGGATCAAATTTCTTTTGTAAATCAATGAGAGATATGAGTAAAGGAGAGAGAAAAATCAACAAATCTGGAAGATATCTACCTTTGAGATTATCCACCAATTACAATAGCAACAAAAACAATTTTTCAAATTCTCAGGACAAAGATATAATGAGATTAATCATAGTGGAAGCAATATGGTGAGTAACATGATTTATCACAGGCCAAAAAAGCATATAAATGCAAAATCGAATAACTTGTGCAAGAAAAGGATTTGTTTCAAGTGCAAGAGAAATTTATAAAGGCCTTCCTTGTCCAAACAAAGAGTTACAAGTGCTTACAGTAGTGAATGGGTATGAATTGTAAGTACTGGATGAAAATATGGTTGAAAGGCAAGGAGAATAACAATGTGAAGAACAAGAATTGATGGTGTCTTTGAATTCAGTTTTAGGCTTTCACTCTCCAAAAATCTCGAAGATACATGGTTACACTGGAAAAAGTAAGGTGGTCATCATGTTGGATAGTGGTGCTTCCCAAATTTCATTGATCCAAGTAATTAGTAAAGCCAAGTTTCGGGTTACGAAACATGATTACTTGAAAATCATATTGGGCACTGGTGTGATTTTGAAGGGGTTAAGAGTATGTTTAAAAGTACAATTTAAAATGGCTAGAGAAGAATTCACTACTGATTTTATCTCTTTGGAATTAGGAAATATGGATGTTATTCTTGGGATTCAATGGCTTGAGACATTGAGGAGGTATATGATGGATTGGAAAAAGCAAGAATTGTGATTTCAATATAGAGGAAAGATAGTTACACTGTTAGGGATCCAAATTTACACACGAATCATATGTCATCTTCGGATATTGCCAAGGATATAACAATTTGTGTCTCTGAGATAGAAAGCAGTGCAAATTTAGTAAGGGAGACTAAAGTTGTAGAAGAGGCATTACCCGAAGAGATAAGAGAATTAAGAGGTATTTTCTATACCTAGTCTGCCGCCTTTCAGAGGTCATAAACTTGTAATTAACTTGTTTCCTAGAGTTAATTCAATGTTAGTGAGACCGTATTGGTATCCTCATGCAAGAAAGAAGGCTATAGAGAAAATGGTGCTAGAAATGCATAACTCATGCATTAGAGATAACACTATTCCTTTTTCAGCCATGTATTGTTAAGGATGAGTCATGAAAATTTTGTATTGATTATAATGCTTTAAACAAGGTCATTATTCATGATAAATTTCTTATTTCGGTTATTGATCAGCTTCTTGATGAGCTAAATGAAGCTGTGATTTTTCAAAATTGGATTTGAGATATAACACTCATTAAGTCAGAATGAAAGAAGAGAATATTCACAATATTGCATTTAGAGCTTCAGATGGACATTGTGCGTTTTTAGTTTTTCCTTTTGGCTTAACTAACATTTCGACAACATTCAAACCCTTTATGAGTAAGATTTCAAGCGCCCGATATTCTTTGATGGTCATCTCATCTATAGTAGAAATAGTTCATAACATGCTGAACAATTAAGAGCTATTTTGAGAATTTTCGCAGAACAACAACTCTTTGCCTATAAGAAGGAATGTGTTTTTTGCCTATAACAAGTGGAATACCTAGGACACTTAATCTTACAATAGGGAGTTGCTACAGATACAATCAAAACTGAAGCTATGAGAGAGCGATCTACTCTCCGAATAATTAAGAAATTACGTGGTTTTTGGGGATTAACTGGTATTACATGGGGCTAATTCGAGGTTATGGCAACATTGCAAGATCTTAGACATAATTGATTAAGAAAGACAATTTTCATGTGGTGGGGGAAGCTTAGTCTACATTTCAAACACTTAAACAAACCATGATTCAAGTCATGGTTTTGACTCTTCCATATTTCACTAAAGTCTTTTTTGTAGAACGAGATGCCTCAGGGTTTTGGGTTGGGTGCAATGTTAATTCAAGACAAACTACCACTACCTTTTTTCACCAATGGTTTGACAACAAGAGAGGATTTGAAATCTGCAAATGAGAGAGAGTTAACGGTCGTAGTGATGACATTACATAAATGGAAACATTACTTAACGGGAAGGAAGTTTCTTATTCATACGGACCATAAATATTTGAAATACTTGTTAAAACATAAGGAAGTAAATATGGAATATCAAAGATGGTCAACGAGGTTATTGACATTGATTTTGACATTTTGTAAAATCCAAAAGTGAAGAACAAGGCTGCATGTGGGTTATCAAGAATTCAACACTATGATTCTACAACTGTGCAAGCGTCCTTGTTCTCTCTTAATATTTCTAAAACACTATCAATACATGATGTGTATGGTGAAATTCAATATGATGAAGGCTTCCGATATTTGATTACTAAGTTGCTTCAATAAGGAATAGAGAACATAAATTATCAGGTTATTGATGGAAGATTGTGGTTTAAGAAGTGGCTGGTCATTAACATAACTCTAGGTTTATCCCAATTATCTTAAAATAGTGTCATGATGGTAAAATGGCTGGGCAATGTGGAGTACTGAAAACAGTGAAAAGAATACAATCTATGTTTCATTAGGAAGGTTTATTCAAAAGGGTGCAACAATATGTATTTAAAACTTGCCAAACTTATTAATGTTCTACACTATCTCCAACAGGTTTATTACAACATCTTTCTATTCTTAAGGGTGTTTGGAAAGATATAACAATGGATTTCATAGAAGGTTTACTCACATCCCAGGGCATCATTAATGTCATATGGGTTATTGTCGACAAATTGAATATATTTGCATATTTTTTGGACTCAAGCACCCATTTTCAATAAAGATTTTGGTCCAAAAATTTTACTGAGGTGTTTGTAAGACCCCATGACTATCCAAAATTGATTTTTTTTTCAGATATGGACAACTTGTTTATATGTGTCCTCTGGAAGGAAGCATTTAAGCTTACCAATAGAGATTAAATTTAGTACATCGTTCCATCAGCAAATAGATGAGCAAACAGAAGTGTTGAATAGGTGTTTGGAGACTTATTTATGTTGTTATGCCTCTAATCATTCCTGGACATGGTTCTCATTTTCTCTTGGGGTAGAGTTTTGGTATAATACATCATATCATACTTCTCTTCAGACAACACTTTTTTAGGTTTGTATGGTTGAGAACCTCCTATGTTACTTAAATTTAAAAGGGGCTCAACAACTAATTTTGAGCTTGAGAAGTCATTGTTGGAAAGAGAGTTGATGTTGGACCGTATTAAAGATAATCTCCTCAAAGGTCAACAAAAAATGAATGCATTTGCTGATAAGCATAGAAGGCATGTTGAATCTGCAGTGGAGGATACATTTTACTCAATATTGTGACCTTACATGCAACAGTTTGTGGTGCGTCGATTATCTCAGAATTTGGCTGCAAAATATTTTGATCCTTACGAGATTTAAGAGCGAATTGGAAAGGTTGCTTATTGTATGAAATTGTTGCCTGAATCCTAGGCTCATATGGTTTTTTTATGTATCACAATTTAAGGAAGTGTTGGAAGCAAATCATCAAATTCAACCACTACCTCCAACTCGTGCAGACATTGAACCAGATTAATGGATTCCAGAGGATGTATTAGCCACAATATTCAATGAAGGTGGTGGTATGAAATTGTTAGTGCAGTGGAAAGGATTGCCATCTCAAGAGAATACTTGGACGTTAGCAAGGTTGTTTCGTAAGCAGTTTCAAGTTTAGGGCAAGGTGAATTTCAAACGAGGAGGTTATCATAGATTTTACCAAATATATGTTTGAAGAAACAAGTTAGCGAGAAATGATAAACAACATATATTATAAGAGATAGTTGAGCTGGAAGATGAGAAAGAATAAAGCAAAACTTCTCAAGGAATCATAGTGTTTGCCGTAAGGTATTGGTTACTACTTTGTTTTCCTTGTATCGAGTTAAGGATCTTTTTATGTTTTGTTTTTGATTGTTTTCAACTTGTGAATTGTGTGTTGAAGAATCTTAGAGAGAGAGAGATTCGCTCCTTTAAGCTCAAACAACTGTAAGACTTTCATTATGAATAAAGATTATGTGTTTTCTATAGAACGAGGAAGAAGGAGTGCAAGATTCTATCAGGCGTAGACGAAATCATTTTGTAAATTTGTCTTCTTCAGAGGTTAGATAACTACAAAAAATTATATAAGTAAAAATATTTACAGATTCATTTTGTTTTTTCGTCGGCCTTTGAAGAAGCCGACAACGAGACAACCTTAACGGAGGTAGAGATATGAAAAGTTTGATTGCGTTGGACCATGAAAGATGGGAGGAAGTGGAAGAATATGCAAGGCAATCGTTCAAGAAGAAAACAAACGATGAGGATCATATACAATTTACACTTGTAAAAGCAAGATAACACACTAAAAAATAGAGCAGTATGATATTAGAATTGTGATTAAAAATGACGCTGGATCCCAACACATGAAGACTAGAAGAAAGATAATACATAAGAAGTTTAGGAGGATCATTGTCCATAGCACCGAGATAGAGATGGGAAGTGATGATTTTACGTATAAAACATTGAAACAAAAACCATAGTCTTACAAAAAAAATTTGTAGTTCTTT
Source organism: Anastatica hierochuntica (assembly GCA_900406275.1). NCBI lineage: Eukaryota > Viridiplantae > Streptophyta > Magnoliopsida > Brassicales > Brassicaceae > Anastatica > Anastatica hierochuntica. The sequence continues at coordinate 47,863 of OVAN01000170.1, read as the reverse complement.
TGTTTGGTGTTCACACATTCATTAATAATCCCTCATATAGACACACATTTGTATTTTGGTTACTAGTACGAAATGAGTTTGAAATAGTTATTGATAATAACCCTTTCAAACTCCTATACCACCCATCTCCCCACTTGCATTTAAAAGCGGAGCAACTTTCCCTCTACGGTAAACTTGAACTTTTCTTTTCAAAATTTTATTAGGAAGAACTCTTCAAAAGCTAGGTTCACTTTTCTTTAGTGTTTTCCAAGAAGAGTTCAAAGAAAATAGTATATAATGGTCAATAAGCCAAATCATTATCATGCTATTATTTCTATAGCTCTCTCCCACAAGATTTAGACAAAACCATTTCAATGCCTTAAGTTGGGTTAGGAAACTAGGAATTTTCTCAGGCGGCGGCAATAATTAACTTGCTTATATGCTCTTTGTTCCTTGACACTTATTCACTAATCGGTGATGTCTCGGGTCTCACCGAGAAGATACAAAGGTGTCTTAGAAACCCACTCAATGCTAAAAATCGTTGTAGAGTGGTTCTTCCAAACCTTAAGATTCTTATAGGGTCTTTCCTTATTGCTTAGTTATTACTTCTAATACGAGCAACCAACATCAGATTGTGTAGGATCAAACATAGTAGGTATGCACCTGAGTTTTTACTGGTACCTCCTTTTGTTTGAATTCTAATATTCTTACTGGTACTCGGTCAAAGGGTTCTGTAACATTTTCACAGAAGAAATAGATGCTTCAAAAACGATGGCTTCAAATTCACGAAGACTTGCTTGACGATGAATGAACCTTCTGTTGTTTAATTTCACGCTTTCAATTGATTTCTCCAACATAAATTACACAATCCTCAACTTATCATAACATTGAACCATTTGAAGTTCACAGATTATGACTATGCAAATATTTAATAAGGAAATATATAGATAATAATTTACAATTTAGAGATGGTATTAATTAGTAAGCAGTTCGACGATTATTCAGTAGTTTAGCATACAAGTCATGGGCAATTATTAAAAGGGAATAATTGTTGATCTACTGCAAGGATCGTTCAAGGCATAAATATTTCTTAAGTGACAAGTTTTGATACTAAATATAGATGATAGATGCAATAAACACAAAGACTTTTCTTTTACTTATAATCAAAAGACATAATTATGTTTGATAAACATCATCAGCTAGCTTCAGTTTCAAAACACATTGCTACGTTCTTGCATGATGTCGTAGGCAGAGCTACTAAGTTCATCGGAAAAGTTTTCAATCTTCATAGGATACTGAAACGACCATTGATGATGTTTGTTTTTGGTGGCTCTTAAGTCCTCAAACTTTGCAACGACTTCCTTCATCTTTGGCATTTCTTCTCCCGTCAGTCTTGTACACTCAATAACAAACCTAGCACCTTCTTTGATCTCCCTATGGTTTTCCTCGTTCATCACTTGCGCAGTGATAACCTCATGTAGAAATAAAGTAACTTACCAAATGTTTTGACTGTTGCGGCCTATCAAAGAACAACACCTTTTGACAAGTTCCATGAGAACTACGCCAAAGCTGTATATATCAATAATTTCCTTTAAAACCTTGCATTTTAGTTTTATGGGTCTTAGAAGTTGAGAGTACCTTGTACCACGGTTATAAGCTGCTCTTTGTTAGTTGGGATAAATCTTGACGCAACTAATTATGCGATCTTGACTTTCAGGTTCTCATCGAGTAGATTATTCGGGTTTTTTATATCATGGTGAATGATGGGAATTGAATCTAAGGAGTGAAGATATGAGAGGGTTTCAGCCACTTCAATGGTTATTCTTAAGCGGTCTCCCCATGTAAGGGAAAGATAAAGCATTGAGTCATTTTGTAAGTGGTCAAAAAGGGTTCTGTTAGTTACAAACTCATAAATTAGTAATAGAATCTTTGTCTCTAGAAAACATCCCATGAAATTGGCCACATTCATGTGGTTAATCTGTGCCAGCACAAGCACTTCATTAATGAATTCCTTGACTTGGATACAATCTTCAAGTTGAGTTTTCTTTATAGCAACTATGGAGTTGTATCGCAATATCTCTTTGTAAACGGTTCCTTGACTTCCTTGACCAAGGATTTTACTCTCGTCTTAATCATTTTTTTCTTCCTTCATGCCTTCCTCATTAAAAATTTAAACGTCAATACTTGATTGTCCTGCTTCTGAGCGTCTATGTGTCAACATGCCACCACCATTTTGCTCGAATAATTTTTGCCGGAGCTCATCGTATTTCTAGTGATTAAGTTTTATGTTTTATACAACACAATCACCAGTCTTACGGCATCCCACTCTGGTAAGCAGCTTTTAGGTAATGCTTCATGCTCAGAGTACGACGTTCTTTTAGCCAAGCAGGATGACCAAGAGGTCGATGAGTTAATAAAAACACAGTTGAGAGAAATCTTACCAAAAAGAATCATTGCCCACTCATAGTCTTTGCGTTTGCAACTCATAGTGGTTGTATCTAAGTGGTAACCAAATTGGCAGTTACAACGGAAGCTTCCTTTGGTGTTCAGAAATGTTTTTGTAGCAGAGCAATTATACTTGTAGATAGTTTTACTGATAGTACATTCATTGATGTCTAGTCCATAGAAAAAAACAAAGCAAGATAAATGAAAAAGAATTTTTGCAAAACAATTAACTACTCCAAAGAAAAGCAATCTTAAGTAAGTACCTTAGAAACTATTTTGAATGTATGGATTCCATCATAACCTTGAAAATATTTATAGGTATAATTTATTTCACGACTCGAGTTGAAACATGTGTGGTTCCCATTGCATATGTTTCCATTTCCAATTTTATCGTATGTCTGGTTTCCAATAGACTAATCTAGTAACACAAGAAACTCGGTGATATTCCGCAGATTCTTAAGATCCTTTAGAGATGAAGTTAAACATGTCATCTTCAATGAAAATGCATAGGTGAAAGGATTGAATTGCTTGACATAAGTCAAATTGTCAAAGTGATTTGATGCGATTTCGTAAAGATATGTCCCCCCAAGGACAGAGGTGTGGCAACAACCTTCACCGGAACATTAAATCTTTCCTTTGACAGAGAATTGCATGACTATAAGCATCCAATTCAGTAGTCTCGATCATGGATAAAATATGTGAAAAACGCGTGATTGTTATAGTCTACGACAATAAACAAAAATTTTAACAGAAAGACTTACGTTACACAACTCAACACCCAAGGAAGTTGCATTTATGTCCTAACAATGCTTCGATATCAAAAGTTTGATTGCGATTCTCTGTTTTGAGAAAAGTTAATCACTTGCATATTGGCAAAGAATAGCTTCTTCTCTGTCTCGTTACATGTGAGACTGAACTAGGATCTTCTTCATAGTCACAACCAGGAAAAGTACCAAATGGGAACTCAGCTGTGAAACTACCACAAGTAGTCTTGCAATCCTTTTAAGGTTGTCCTTTAACCAACTGCGCAAGGTCAAAGATCAGGGCTGCCAAGAATATACTATTGGGAATTAATCTAAAGTCTAGGAAGTTTAGTACAATACAAGACTTGGGGAAGTTTTACATATTTGTATGTTCTTATTTTTGGGTAAACTTGGAAAACAATTCACTTTTTGTCTTTAAAGTTGTAGTCAAAATTGTTGTTCCTTTTCATTATCTTGAAAGTCGCATCTTGTTCAAGTGCTGAAGCAGAACATAGAGCTTTGAGAAAGCTTACAAATGAGCTCATTTGGATAAAGACTCATCTAACATACTTACAAATTGAATCACTAAACCAATCACCATTCATTGTGACAACCACACAACTATTTATATTGCATCTAACTCAGTGTTCCATGAGAGAACCAAATACTTTGAAGTCAACATTCATAAGGTAGATGGTAGAGCAAGAAGTGATTTTAATATGCTACACAAAGAGTTCAGATTAGTTAGCGAATATTTTCACCAAGGCTGCAAGTTCTATAGTTTGTGAGTTCATTCATTCAAAGCTTCAACTCATGAAGTTAATTGTAAGTCCCTACCCTAAGTGTGGTTTTTTCCCATGTATTTTTTTGCACTTAGATTTTTAATGAGTTAGTTTTTCATAGTTCCAAGTTTGACCTCCAGAAACCACATGGTCAAGCTTGAGGGGAATTATTGATACTTAAGCTGAAGCTTGGGAAACCTGGTGAAATTTAGAAAGTCTAGCACAAATCCGTACAAGGCTTAAGAGTGTTGTACATATTCATATGTTCTTATTTTTTAGTTAATCTTTGAAAACAAGTTAACTTTTTGTTTTGGAAGTTGTAGTCATAGTTGTTGTTCATTTTCTTTGTCTTGGTTTCTCTATAAAAAACTACCATTGTTACAAAGAAGTAAAGTTGAAATGAATAACTTTTTCAACATTCTCTCTAGTATATATCAAATACTTCTCTCTCATCTCTTTTCTCTTACATGTTCTTCATTCTCCTAGATCTAATCTATGAATGCTAACATGATATTCGAGCAATAAGCTCATATTCTCCTACGTTCATCCGCATTTCAATCTCTTTTACTTTCTATCTCTAAATTTCTTTGTTCTTGAATCTTTTGCTGGTGGTTCTTAGTTATACTCATTGGATAATAGCAAAGTGGCAATGGAAATTTTAAGAGCTTTTGTTATTCTGGTCACCCTCATGGGTACCAATTATCTTCTTTGGTCTAGACTAACCAAGGCTGCCTTATGTGGCCGAGGCCTTTGGAAGTATGTCACGGAGAGTGAAGCTCCAAAAGAGACGGTCCAATATGAGGATGGTAAGGAGATTGTTCTTGTGGATGAAGAAAAGTGGTTTTAAGAAAAGAAGAATGTGTTATCTATCTTCCAAAACTCCCTCGAAGCATCAATCCTTGAAGCGTACTCTTATTATTAAATCTCCCAGGAGATTTTGGAGACTCTTCAAAAGGTTTATGAGAATATCTCTAAATTGAGCAGAGTATTTGAAGTAAGAATGTTATCAATGGACTCAACCAAGAATATATGAAGTTCACCCAACACTTTAGCTTGTTTAGATCCTTATGGGTTTGAAATATTATGGCCAAGCTCAGTTGAGCTGTCCTAAATGAAAGGTATGAATAAGAAAATTCTTTTGGTATTCTGTTGACTCTTAATACCATCTACATTAACCTCATCACACATCTCCTAAGGTCATACAAGCTCGCAACACTTGAAGAAGTGTGTGCACAAATTCAAAAAGAACAAGGATCTTTGGACTCTTTGTTGGTAAAGGGGAACTTGTCACGACCAACAAAAGAAGTCTATATGTATGAAGATAAGAAGGTGTAGGTAAGTGAGAATTTCTAAAATAAAGGTTGACAAGTGATAGATCCTCTATCTTCATCTTAAATCGAACAAGTTTAAGGAACCAAGTGGAAATCTCTACATCAAAACAAATAATGAGTCAGCTGATCCCTCTACACAAGAAGAGTTCAAAGAATTGACTACTACTAAGGCTTCTGTGGCAATTCCTAACGATGATATAGTAAAAAGATAAGATCTTCATTCGCTCATTAAAGCTTCAAAAAGAATTTTGGTAAAGTATTTGGGTAATGATTATGTGCATTAAAAATTACTATGCCCTTGATTGTAGATTTAGGAGCATCTCATCATATGATTTGTGATCCAAACCTGATTAGTAACATCAAACCAGCTATAGGAAATGTGACAAGAGCAAATGGATATGGTGTTCCAATTAAAGGTGAATGGAACCTTAAGTTTTTTTGATAAATAATCTAAAGCCTTTTACATGCCTATATTTACATCTAATTTACTTTCTGTGAAAAAGAGAGGTATTGATTTGAATTGCAATGTTATTTTCAGTCCTAACGATGTGCATTTTCAGAATATCAAGACCAATAAGGCATTTGGAGAAACTGTAACCAAGGATGGCTTGTACATGCTTGATGATACCTAACCAATATCTTATTCATCTTATGCTTTTAGTTCATCTCCTATTTTGACTAATGATTCTATTTGGCATGGTAGATTAGGACACCCTCATTCTCGTGCCTTAGGATTGTTATGGCCTAGTATTTTCTTTAAAAATGATGAATGTGAAGCGAGCATTCTTGTTGAACATTATAAATCATTGTTTTCCAAGTCAGAAACCATTTATGAGACTTTCTTTGATTTTCTTCATTCGGATGTTTAGACAACTTTCGTATATCTAGAGAGAATCATAAGTACTTTGCAACATTCATTAATGAAAAGTAGAAATATACTTGAAAAATTGATTCAATCCATGGATACAGTCCTAGAAGCATTCAATAATTTTTAAAATTATATGATTAACCATTTCAATGCCAAGATCAAAATTTTTAGATCAGATAATGTTAAGGAGTGTACCAGTCATGCCTTCAAACAACACTAAGCCAAACATTTAATCATTCATCAAACAAGTTGTCCATACACACCATAACAAAATGAAGTGGCTGAAAGAAATAATAAACACTTAATTAATAAAAGTGGCAAGATCCATGATATTCCACATAAATGTTCCAAGAGGTTTTGGGGAGATGTCGATATGACAACATGCTACTTGATTAATAGGACTTCAACAAAAGATAAGATATGATGTCTCTCCATTTGAGGTATTAAATAAAACAAAATTATATTTAATCACTTATATGTGTTTGGGTGTGTTGATTTTGTTATGATCTCATGAAAACAAATAAACAAACTTGAGGCAAAGAGTGTCAAAGCAATTGTTCATTGGGTACCCAACAACTCAGAAAGGGTATAGGTGTTACGTGCTAGAAACAAGGAAGGTTATAGTGTCTAGAGATGTTAAATTTGTGGAAACCAAAGGATACTATGATTAGAAGTGTTGGAAAATCTGAAGAATCTCTCTTATCCATCCTTGGATCAAGCAAAAAAATCTCAGAATCATACTACAAAACCTTTATTTATGTCAACCAAAGGAGACCTGAGGAAATGGCACACAACATGGTTGAAGAAGAAATCTATCTCGATCATGAGGGAGGCACACAAGAAGAAGAATTAAATTCCCAAGTAAATGGTTTAAATGACCCACATCAAGAAGAATATAAACTAGATGGTGCAAATATTCATGATCGAGATAAAGTGTTCCAAGAACATATTCAAGAGGAAGATACACAAGAAGTGCAACATTTGAGAAGAAAACAAGGGTTAGGAAGCCATTAATTTGGAAGGATACAAGTGTTTACTTTGATAACAAAGTTGTTGCTCATCCTATCTAAGCAGTTTTCTCTCTTGCTCAATTCCCAAAGAACACCAAGTTTTTTTTCAACTGGATTAAGAACAAGTGCCAAAACCTTATGAAGAGACCAAAGAGCATAAAGTGTGGAGAGAAGTGGCTGGTGAAGATAAAATAGCCACATAACAAAATAACACTTGGAATGAGGCATATTTTCCCAAAGGCAAGAAAGTTGTGAGTTCCCAATGGTATCCACGATCAAGTACAAGAATAATTAGGAAATATAAAGGTACAAGGCTAGGTTGTTGGCAAGGGGATTCATTTAGACATATGGAGAAGATTATAGAGACACTTTTGCACTAGTTTCAAAGATACACACGGTAAGAATCATTCTCTCATTAGCTATAAATCTTGAATGGGATATATGGCAGATGTATGTTAAGAATGCATTCCTCTAAGGCGAATTGGAAGATGAGATTTATATGACTCCTCCACCTAGTATTAAAGACATAGTTTCTTCGGAAAATGTTCTTAAACTCGAGAAAGTCATCTATGAATTGAAGCAATCTCTTAGAGTATGATACCACAATCTAAGCTCAACCCTTAAACATAGAGGTTTCAAGAAGTCTGAGGTTGTCATACCCAATTTATTCTTTCATGCCAAAAAGGTATTACTGTCATTCTCATTTATGTAGATGATATTATCATCTCTGGGAGTGACAAGGTAGATGTCTAGACTACTAAAGTCTTTCTCAACTCTGTTTTTAATATTAAAGATCTTGGTGAGCTAAAGTACTACCTTGGGATAGAGGTGTACTCTTCCTATTTTAGAGGAAATACACCCTTGATCTTTTGACTAAGGCATGAAAGCTTGGAGCGAAACCAAGCAACACACCTCTGGAAGAATGCTACAAGGTAAAAAGAGAGGGGGAGATTGAGGACAATCTGTTTGAGGATGTCAAGCAGGATGATCGATAAGTTACTATATTTGATAATTACCAGATCTGATATATACCTTACTGTGAACCAGGTGAGTTAGTTTATGTAAGCTCCAAAAAGGCACCATTGGAATATGGTAGATTAAATACTCAAGTATCTAAAATGAGATTTGGGTCAAGGCATATGGATGAGATGTAATGAGAGTTCATAAATAGTTGGATATTGTGATGTGGATTGGGTTGGAGATAAAATGGACAGAAAGTCTATAACTGGCTATTACACTTTTATTGGAGGTAATCTAGTCAACTGAAAGAGTAATAAGGAAAAAGTTGTATCTTGTTCAAGTGCTGAGGCAGTATATAGAGCAATGAGGAAGCTTACAAATGAGCTCATTTAGATCAAAACTCTTCTAAAAGACTTAGAGATTGAAGCACCAGACCCAATCACTATTCATTATGACGACCAAACAACTATTCATATTGCATCCAGCTGGGTGTTCCATGAGAGGACCAAACACATTAAAGTTGGTTTTCATAAGTAAGACAAATGGTAGAGCAAAGAGTGATTTTACCATGCTACACAAAGAGTTAAAGATCACTTCTCAATATTCCACCTGGAACATATACCTCCCTACATAATATCAGAACTCCACAGGTAACTCCTTCATACTTTCTTGTGACCCTTTATTTGATGACTCATGATCTCTAATTTTTTCACATAATTTAACTTGAACTTTTGATACTTCTCTTCTGCTAGATCAAACCTCAAACTTTGGAGTTAACTAGAGCTATTTCTCCAATTGGTTGAGAATGAGAAGCTCACAACAAGTCTTGAGCTCCCGACCAAGTACTTCTTCTTCCAATGCTGCACTAAGAGTCTTGTAATATGTTTCATTGATTTCGAACACAAATCACAAAGCTAATTTTTTCTCCTCTGTTGCATAACCTTGATTTAAAACATCTTTAATGAAAAATATGAAACCTCCTTGAATTCATCAAGCCTCTGATTCATCTTACTAGGAGATATGTTTATGTTCTTCACCACATCTTCATTAAGCATTGCTCATATTTAATTATCTCTTCTTTATGAACGAAAACATAGGCTACGAGATCACTATCTTTAGTCCTAGATCGTGGCTGGATCTCTTTCCTATCATTGTCTTGTGCCAAAAGCCAATCATCCTATGAGAATTCTGTCTCAAATTATTCATCTTGTCTTTAGATCAAATTGCTTTAAAATATTTAAATTTTCTTGTTGAAGAAGTGTCTCCACCTTGAGCTGATGAATCTACAACCATAAAACCATTTGGAGTAGGTCCATGAATTAAATCTCACTAAAAGACAACTTCTTAGGATTCTTATTACTTTTAAAAACATTTAATTTAGCCTTCGCAATAATATCCTAAAGATAATAAATCTATTCGCGATACTTTCCTCATATCACCTTCCAATTGTCCTTGTAGAATTGCACTATGAAGTTACTTCCTTTATATATGCTGCTTGATTACTCCAACATCCCATAGAAAATTAGAATCTTACTCACCTCTGACATGTAGTTAACATATGTGAGTTTCACTTCAGAACCATCCAGATTCTGAATTTGAATCTTTCTTGTTCCTTTGATGTTATCGTAAGTATTGTTAGCCATTAGCACTCTACCACCATTGAGCTCTTAAAAGTCAAACAAGGTTTCCTTGTCTAGTGTACTATAGTGTGTACAACCATAATCCACTATCCATCCTTTGTCTATTTCTTGAGAACGAACTATTAGTACTAAAGGCTATCTTAGTTCATATATAACATTAACAAAACTTATGTTTCTCTTTCTTTCGGCACAATCTTTTTTCTAATGATCTTCTTCTCCAAAAATAAAACAACCTTTGTTATTATTAGTAAACCTTTGTCTTGAATTCGATTTGCCTCGACTCTTCGACTTTCATGTCCACTACTTGCCATTTTCATTATCACCTCTTTGATTAGAGCTACCTCTAGACTCAACGTATAACCCTTTATTCTTGTGATCTTGAGCAATTTCCACTTCCAGCCAACTCTCTTTCTTAAGATCTGACTGTTGCAGTGTCTTCGTTTATGTGTATAATATCTCTTCCACAGTTGAGAGTCTTTTTAAACAATCATATATGTGAGACAATGAACTTAACTTCAAGATAGCGTGTACCTCCTTTGATACCTCAACATTGAAGTTGTTTAAGTCTGCAACTAATTTTAGAAAGTCATCAAAGTTCTTATCTTTACTTTTAGGTTCAGTCATCTTAAAAGTGTTGAACTTGTGTTGTAGGTAGATACGATTAAACAAATAAGTCTCTGTGTATAATATGTCCAATAGGGACCACATAGTTGATATAGTTTCACAATGCTTGAGCTTCTTTGCTACTTTGTTTTCAATCTTTATGAATATCAGCTCCTTCAACTTTTCTGATTTTTCGAATTTCAACGGATCCATTATCGAACAAGATTTTGCATGTCTCGTCAATCCTTTTTATGGATCGTTTTTAGCAGTTTCTTACTCTTTTTTAGCAGTAAGTGGGTCTTTCAGTAGCTTATCATCATCCTTGGAATCTCATATACCACTTGTAAGGACTTTTATCGTTTGAGTGATATGATCTTTGAACGATTAAGAGATAAAACACAATACAATTGAACACCGAGTTTCCCGTAGGTACCTCTCGGGTGGGAACCGTCTCTCACATCTAACTTCACTATTAATCAACCAAGGAATATTACACAAACTTGTGATGAAGTCTTTTTTGTGTGTCAAGTACAATAATCAATTATGGCAATGAAAGGAAAACACTTGAATCTTAATACACACCGAAGAGGACTTAGACTTCTCTTTTTGTGGTTCTCTCCAGTTCTCTTGTCTCTCTCTGCTCTCTGCTCTCTATCTCTCTGAAGAACACTTGAATCTTAATAAACACCGAAGAGGACATAGACTTCTCTTTTTGTGGTTCTCTCCAGTTCTCTTGTCTCTCTCTGCTCTCTATCTCTCTGAAGAACCAATTTCAGTCATTACAGAAGCAAATAATAACAAAGAAAGAAGAATTAATCTCAAATGTAACAGCCTCACCGGCTTATCTCCGTTTGTAGTTGTGATACCTCCCACTCGCCTTGAAAAAGTTAACCAGACTGATAGATTGAGTTTACTCTAGTTAAAGTAGCTCAATTACCTCAATCTCAGGTTAAATCTATTAGTCGACATGATAGTCGGCCAAATCTTTGTCTTTCCGATCGAGCCACAGTTTCACAAGACGTCTCAATGATGCGCTCATCAAAAAAAAGTCTGTATATGGAACAATAATGTTGAATGTGGTTATCATGAGCTAAGTTTCGCGGAGGCTATGGAAGACTCAATGATTTTTCGTAGTCTTCTTATCTCCTAACTATGCTAAATATCCTTAGTGCCTCGAAAAATTAGCTATGATCTATGATCATCTTGGGTCATCTTATGTTACCGATCTTTTATGATGTCGTTCCCTGGCATTTTCAGACACATAATGGTTCTTTCCAAATGAAATTTGAAGAGCCTAGAGATGTTAAAATGGTCTATGCATCCCGATAGATCATAACAACATTGTTTCGTAATTTAATAGAAGTTAATGAAAAAATGAGTCAAAGATTATGTTCCTACATTCTTGATATATTTGATTTATTCAAACTCAATCCCATAATATGTGTAACCAACAAGTGTATATAATTGTACGTAATCTATTTAATGAGAGGCAAGGAAATCTAAAGTCTTTCATGGTATCAAAGTAAGGTTTCTCTTGAGACCAAAATTTTTTTCGACTCTCACGTTCTTCTTCTTCTTCTTCTTCTTCTTTTATTCTTCTTCTTCTTCCTAAATGGCTACCTCTAACACCATTGAAAGAGTTTTCGATGTAACGAATATCAAGTTTCACATCCCTTAATACTCAATTATGAAGATCATAACTACAATGCTTGCAGAGAGTTTTTCCTAACCCATTGTCTCACCTTTGATGTCCTTGGACATATCGACGGTTCGTCCCAACCGACTGCTGACGATTACGAATCCTGGAAAACGACAGATGAGTTAGTTAAATTGTGGTTCTAGGGCACGTTAGCACCATCACTCTTCCGCAACTCATTCAAAACAGGCGGCACGACAAAAGAAATATGGGTACGGATCGAAAAACAATTCAGTGATAATAGGGAAGTCGAGCAATCCAGGTGGACCATGACTTGCGTATGACAGAGATTGGCAATCGAACGATCACGACTACTGTCAGACTCTCAAGTCAATCTTTGATTTCCTCGCCAATTTGGATGCTCTGGTCCCTGACCGTACCATGGTAATATACTTATTGAACAAGCTCAATGAAAAGTTTGATAACAATACAAATGTTATCGTACACAAAGTTTTTTTTTCCAACCTTTGAACAAGCAAAATCTATGGTTCTTAACGAAGAGACTCGTCTCAAGAAAAGCCTTAAACTCACCGCTTCGCCAACTGCCATAGCCTCCTCTCCCACCGTTCTTGTTGTATATTCTCCACCTGCTGAGCCATTCTCTGCATCTCTCTCCAACAACACTCGTGGCGGATGCAGAAACTACAATCGAGGTAGAGGCCGAGGTAATGTTAATAGTCACTACAACAACAATTATGGCCCTAATTGGAATCCGATGTGGGCTCTATATTATTAGCATGGCCCGTTTCAACAATGGTCCAACAATTCTTTTTCTCCGTCGTGGACCAACTTTGCTACACGAGGTCTGCTCGGTTCTTAACCACAACGTCCCTCTTTGCCTCAAGCTCACATTGCCAACTTAACTTCTCAGCCTACAACAGACTTTGCCCAAGCTTTCAATATAATGATTATTGTTGAACCAAGAACCGCCGATTGGTATATGGATTCTAAAGCTATTGCTCATCTCGCTTCTTCATCAAGTATCTTACGATATGTTCTTAATAATAACACCGAAAAATATGTCATTGTCGAAAATGGTTCTTCCATTCCTGTTACATCTACTATTCAATTTTTCTTCCTTCTAACTCTCGTTGATTATCACTATCTAATATTATTGTTACACCTAATATCATTAAGAACTTGATCTATGTTCGTTGTTTTACTCTTGATAATTGGTGCTCTGTAGAATTTGATCCCTTTGGTTTTTCTATGAAGGGTGTCAACACCAAGATAATTTTTCTCCGCAGCGATAGCAAAGGCGACCTCTACTCTGTCTCATCAATTATCAATAAATCAGCGCCTTCAAATTCTGCTCTTCTTATTTCGACTCCGTCATTATGGCATAAACGGCTTGGTCATGTCAATAAAAACTCTCTTAAATCTTTGACCTATCATCGTTCTCTTCCTTGTAATAAAGACAAGCTTCCCTTGTTTTGTGAAGCATGTCAATTGGGTAAAAGCTTAAAGCTTCATTTCTATGAATCTAAAATTTTTGTTTCTCGTCCTTTTGAATTGATCCATTCGGATGTGTGGACTTCTCAAATCTCAAGTGTTTCTGGTTTTAAATATTATGTCTTATTTTTGGATCACTATACTCATTTTCTCTGGGTTTTTCCACTACGTCGAAAGTCAGAGGTATTTTCTAGTTTCAAACACTTTGCTACCTATGTTCAAACACAATTCAATTCTAATATCAAAATTTTCTCAATGTGACAATGGTGGAGAATACAAAAATACCAAGTTTCTTGATTATTTCAGTTTCACAGGAATACATGTTCGAATCTCTTGTCTACATACCTCTCAACAGAACAGACGATCGAAAAGAATGATATGTAATATCAACAACACTATCCGAGCTCCTCGCTTCCAAGCTCGTCTTTCACCTAATTATTGGGTTGAAACTTTAAATGTGACGGTTCACCTTCTCAATATTTTATCTTCTTCGGCCATTATCAAACTCCATACTTCCATTCATTTCATAGACATCCAACGTACGATCATCTACGTATATTTGGTGGTTTATGTTTTCCCAATATAAACAACTCCCACATAAATAAACTCTCACCGTGTTCAACCCCTTCTCTCTTTCTTGGTTATCCAACAAATCATCGAGGCTATCGATGTCTTAATCTGAAAACTCAAAAGATCATCTTATCAAGGCATATGATCTTTGATGAATCAATCTTTCCCGCAGCTGAGAACCATCAAGTCTAAACCATTTTTCCTTATCACTTTCTCGAACAAGGTGATACTCCTTATCCACTTTTTCATTATGTTCTTCATTCACCTTTTAAAACTCCCATTACAGCCTCATCGGAGCCCACTGCTCCGACGTGTCCTGCTCCCCTGTTGGTGCCCACTGCTTCGTCGTTTCAAGCTCCTCCCGTCTCTGCCCAAGCTCGTGGTCGTCATCCGATGACAACGCGAAGTAGAGATGGGACTTGCAAATAGAAAGTTGTCTTTTCTCTTCATACCATGAATAATTCTCCTCTTCAGAAGAGTTATCTAAAAGCGCTCTCCGATCCAAACTGGAACCCGACAACGACGAATGAATATGTTGCTATTATTAAGAATAAGACATTTGTACTTGTTCCAAGGTCTCCTAACACTAATATCATTCGATCCATGTGGTTGTTCAAGCACAAATATAATGGAGATGGATCCTTATCTCGGCACAAAGCTCGGTTTGTTGCTAATGGGAAGTCGCAGGAAGCTGGCCTTGATCAGTGTTGCATATTGCACTAGAGCGTGGATGGGAGGTTCAACAATTAGACGTTAAAAACGCTTTTCTTCACGGTGACCTCTCAGAAACTATCTATATGCCTCAACCTCCCGATATGGCAGAGAAAACTTATCCTATCCACGTTTGTAAACTGTAGAAGTCGCTTTATGGATTAAAACAAGTGCCTCATGCTTAGAATGCTCGATTCACGATGTTTATGATGAAGCTTGGCTTTGTTCGAAGTAAGAGTGACATGTCCCTCTATGTTTATAAAAACAGCAACGACGAGGCTTTCCTTTTGCTTTATGCGGATGATATCATGCTCATAGCTTCAAACCAGAAATTACGCCAACTCCTAATCTATTTGTTAAAAACATAATTCAAGATGTCTGATGATGGGAAACTCACATATTTTCTGGGCATCGAAGTTGACTACAACGACCAAGGATTCTTTTTGTATCAATCGACTTACGCTCGTGATTTTCTAGCTCGTTCAGGCATGGTCGACTGCAAGCCAATATCGACGCCTGTAGATCTTCAATCCAAGCTCACTCTTGATTGTGGGTATCCCGTCGATGATCCCACCCAATATCATAGCCTCGCATGCGCTTTGCAATACCTTACGCTGATTCGGCCGAATATACATTATAAGGTGCAACAACTATGCTTATTTATGCATGATCCTCGTGTCCCACATCTTTTGGCATTAAAGCGAGTGCTCAGGTATGTTAAAGGGACATTGTCTCATGGTTTACAAATGTATAAGTCCTCGATAACGTTTATTATTGCCTACACGGAAGCCGATTGGGCTCGATGCCCCATTCGGAGTTCTACTTCAGAATATTGTGTTTACTTAGGTGAAAACCTGATCTCATGATCCTCAAAAAGCCAACAAACCGTATTTCGCTCAAGTCCAAAAGCCGAGTATAAAGGTCTGTCAAATGCAGTTGCAGAGACGTGTTACATACGAAATCTTTTGCTTGAACTTCATTGTTCAATCTACACATCTACGCTAGTTTATTGTGACAATGTCAATGCCGTTTACTTATCAAATAATCCAGTTAAGCACCATCGTACAAAACACATGGAGATTGACATACATTTCGTTGGCGAAAGATTCAAATGGGACAAGTTCGGGTATTACATGTCCCCTCTTCACATCAGTTTGCAGACATTATTACTAAGGGTTTACCAACGACGTTGTTCAACGAATTTTGCACCACTGTCACAGTTCAAAGCCCCGACGATTCGACTACGCGAGGATGAAAGAATGAGTCAAACATTTTGTTCCTACTTTGTTGATATATTTGATTTATTCAAACTCAATCCCACAATATGTGTAACCGATGAGTGTAATATAGTTGTATGTAATTTGTTTAATGAGAGTGAAGGAAACATAAAGATCTTAATCGGTGATGGTTTTTAGATTCGACTGTTCAAAGCCCCGACGATTTGACTACGCGAGGATGAAAGAATGAGTCAAACATTTTGTTCCTACTTTGTTGATATATTTGATTTATTCAAACTCAATCCCACAATATGTGTAACCGATGAGTGTAATATAGTTGTATGTAATTTGTTTAATGAGAGTGAAGGAAACATAAAGATCTTAATCGGTGATGGTTTTTAGATTCGACTGTTCAAAGCCCCGACGATTTGACTATGCGAGGATGAAAGAATGAGTCAAACATTTTGTTCCTACTTTGTTGATATATTTGATTTATTCAAACTCAATCCCACAATATGTGTAACCGAAGAGTGTAATATAGTTGTATGTAGTTTGTTTAATGAGAGTGAAGGAAACATAAAGATCTTAATCGGTGATGGTTTTAGATTGGTTTTTGGTTTTTGATTCTTCAAAAACCATTTTTTCATCTATCATTTGTTTGAAAAAGTGGATTCCTAAATTATGGGAATCTAGTTTTTGTGTAATTTTTGAATTTTGTACCTAAAATCTAAAAACTAGGGGTGGGCGTTTGGGTACCCATTCATGGTTCGGGTTTATTCGGGTTTAGGGTTTTGAAGTTTGAGACCCATTTGGATATTTACAAATTTTGGTTTCGGTTCGGATCCTATTGGGTTCGGTTCGGATTCGGATACCCGTATAAATTACATTAAAATTTTTTGAAAATTCTAATATAACCAAAATGCCTCAAAATTCAAAAAAAAAATATACAACATAAAAATTTGAATAATGTATAACAAAATACCTAAAATTAACATGAAAATTGGTTTGACTCGGTATATATTTCAAGTATTTATGATATTTCTAGTACATTTAGCTATTATTTCAAATACTTTTAAATAATTTTTTTTATATTTTTGGATAATTCATATATTTTGGCTATTTTTCTAGATATTTCAAAAAAAATTATGTACTTTAGGATTAATTTTCGATATTAGATCTAAAAATAACTAACATATTTAAATATATAAGTATAGTTCGAATATTTTTGGGTACTGGAAATATTATGATTCGGGTCAGGTTCGGGTTCTTTTTTCGGGTATTGAGGTTTATGATCTATTCGGGTATTTTATTAATTTCGGTTTGGATTTGGTGCTACTTTTTCGGATCGGGTTCGATTCGATTCGATTCTTTGGATCTGGCTATTTTATCCACCCTTACTAAAAACTATAAAACATGAGATTTTGAAGACTAAAAACCAAAAACCAAAAATTTAAAAGCTAAAAACCAAAAATCAAAATCTAAAAACGATTCGAAAAGCTGCAAGCATTTGAGGCCAAAATCTTCTTCTTTTTTTTTTGATAAAGAGGCCAAAATCTTTCGGTTGATGATTTTTAACGATCGATTTGTTTTAAGATCAACCCGGTTTAATCAACGAAAATTCAAGATTATGCAGAGAGAGAAAACCTCTCTCTAGAGTCTCGCCCAATTTTTCTCTCGAACCCTAGATCCGCCGTCATCGAATTCCGCTGGGGAGGAGCTGCGCCTTGGCCCGCCGAGTGCTCCGCTTCTCTCCCTCTTCCTCTGTCTTTTCGTCTTGTCTTTGTCCTTCAATCTTCCGTGCCTATTAAAGCCATAGTGAGTCCCGAGTCGGAGGTCTTCTTAGTCGGTAAAGCTTGGTACTGCGTGTTGGGGTTTGGTCTTGTGTCGGAAGCGCCAGATCTGGGTGAGATCTCGCCGGATCTTGAGGGTCTGCCGGCTTTGGTCCCTCAGATTGAGAGAGGGGTCTGCGGTTTCAGCTCCAAGCTCTCCGTCGCTTCCTCCCTGGCCTCGCGATTGTTCTCATTCCTCAAGTGGTTCAACCGCTGCGTGTCTCTGCCTCCTGGAGATCCCCGTCGATTCTTCCATGGAGGAAAGGAGCCTCATGGCCACCGAAATCAGAGCCTCCCCTCCCTAGCTGGGTTTCCAGGTACGCGATTGTTGGTCCCTTCGTGTCTTCTTTTCGATTGATGGTCCTCCGGGCTTGGCTAGGCTTCTTCCCAGTTAGTGGTGTTTGGTTAAGAGATGGGTCTTTGTTCGGTTGTCCTTCGATGGGATTCTCGGTCTGCTGCTCTTCTCTTTGCCGCCAGGACAGTCTGTGCTTCTTTCCTCTGCCGCTGTAATCGTCTCCTCCAAGCTCAACTGGTTCTGAGGCCTGCCAGACACATCTCTTCTCCGGCTCCTCTCTGTGATGCTGGCTTTGGATCCCTAGGAATTAAAGCTGCGTGACTCGTTCCGGATTATGTGCTCTTTCTCTTTGCCATTCCGGAGGCTTCGCAAAGGTATAAGCTGCGTCTTCTGCTTTCAAGCTTCTCCCTCAGGTTTTCGGCTTCGTCATTGAGGCCCAATCCTATCGCCAGTTCATGGTCCTAATTTGGTAAGTTCTTTGCTCTGCCCTTGTTGCGTAATGTTCAGTTACATTCGCTAGATGATGTCGGGAATATATGATCTTCCTACAAGGAAATTAGGATTTGATTAGTCAGTGTTTGAGCTTCGTTCGTCACTGGTTTCTTGTGTAAGGAGTTGGATTCAGCTATTTAGTTGCTGCTAGGTTTGCTGCCGTCGGCTCAGCTTTGGTTTGAATTCTCCCGGGCCTCCTTTTACTCTTGCTTTCCTTTTAAGGTTAAGTCCATGTCTGCTATTCTTCCTTTTTTCCTTGTTTGGTGTAGATCCTCTATTTTTCCGTTTCGGACTCTTCGAATGTAACTGTTTGTAAAGTTTCGTGGTTCTCGCAAATTTAATAGAAAAACCTTTATAAAAAAAAGAAAAAAGAAAATTCAAGATTATGTGGCTTAAGTGAAAAAAATTGAGGCTTTTAGTGGATTTTAAAGCTTAGAATTAAAATTTGAGATTTCTCTGTTTACTCTTACCTTCTTCTTCCTTCTTCAGTCCAAAACCACGGGTACTCCTCCTTCGTCGTGAAACGGTTTCCCTTTACTTAGGAGGAAACAGATTCGTGTACTCTAAAACTCTTGGTGACGCCGTTGTAAGAGAGAAAGTTACTCTTTCTGTATCCAACGGTGATTATAGGCAGCAATGTGAGTTTTTTTTTGTTCTTCTTCTTCTCTTTCAACCTTTTGTGTTGTTCTTCTGTTTTTGCTGTTGAAATCTATATCTGATTTCTCAGAGGTTGTAAGTTCTCACGGGGTGTCGATATTAGGGTTTTTCTTCAATGCGGTGGTTGTTGCAGCAAAGGGTTACTACTAGTTTTTGTAAATCTAGAAAAGGATTTGATCTTGAGCAGCGATGTGGTTTAGTTAACCTAAAGTTGAAATGGGTGAAAGATAAGGAACTCGATGCTGTTGTGGTTGGTGAAAAACATCTTAAAGCTCTTTGCAGTCTTGTTTCCATTATCTCTGATTCAAGAGTACCAATCTTCCGCCTCTCCGCCCACCGCGGTCAGCTTGGTCTTCCCCGAGACCTTAAGCTCGCTGCGTTTATCCGTAGATATCCCAATGTCTTTGTGGAGTATTGTTATTGGGATAGCGCAGGTACTCGTGTTCCTAGTTTCGGTTTGACCACTGAAGCTATTGATCTCTACCGCCAAGAATCTGAGGTTTTACGGGTGAACCAAAAAGATCTTCTTGTGAGGTTGTGCAAACTTCTTATGCTTACGCGTGAAAGAACACTCCCTTTGCATTCCATTGATCATCTCAGATGGGATTTGGGTCTGCCTTATGATTACCGAGACTCGCTCATTCCTAATCATTCAGATTTGTTCTGTTTTGTGAAGTTGTCCAGCGAGCTTGTTGGTTTGAAATTGGTACATTGGGATGATGACCTCGCTGTTTCTCAGATGCAACTGACAGAAGACCTCAGAGATGATGCTAATCGTATGGCCTTCCCGATTAGATTCACGAGGGGGTTTGGACTGAAGAGGAAGAGCATGGAGTGGCTTCAGGAATGGCAGAGACTCCCTTACACGTCGCCTTATGTTGACGCATCTCATTTAGATCCACGGACTGATTTGTCAGAGAAGAGAAATGTCGGAGTGTTTCACGAACTCCTACATCTAACAATTGGAAAAAAGTTGGAGAGGAAAAACGTAAGCAATCTTCGAAAACCCCTTGCACTTCCTCAGAAGTTCACCAAAGTGTTTGAGCGCCACCCGGGCATTTTCTACATCTCTATGAAGTGTGATACACAGACAGTGATCCTTCGAGAAGCATATGAAGGGCGGTGTCTTCGTGAAAAGCACCCTCTCGTTGAAATTAGGGAAAAATTTGCAAACATGATGAATGAAGGCTTTCTTGATAGAAGTAGGGGACTGTATCGGAAAACTGTTGAGTATGACTCGGATAAAAACAAGACTAAGGTTATTTATCCCGTTTTGTCAGAAGAAGATTCGGCCTGCTATTCTGAATGTCGTTTAGATACAGAACATGAACGGTTGTTTTAGCTACTATTTGTTGTTACCATGAAACCAAATCATGATAATGCCAGAGACTGATTGACTTCAGCAGTAAATGGCAGGTAAGAACTCCGATTTTCTTTGCAGGCAATTGGAGGATTTCATCTCATCAGGTATGAGCTTCTGAGAAATCAAGACATAGTCCCTTTGATTACTGATTTCCATTGTAGATTAGTTTCTTTGTTGCTAGCCTATTATTCCCCGTTAAGCACTGGTATTACCTTCGTCGTAATCTCAAACCTAGTTTCAAACTGGGGAATCTAATCAATCTTTCTCTTAGTGGTATAAGGCTTTCGAAATGATCGCCTGTTGGCTACTTTAGCTCAATGATGGATAAACAGGTTTCTAATGGAGTTTCTGATAAAATTCACTCGTTTCTTTTTTGCAGATATTCTTTCTTCTGGGAAGGTTTGTATTCGGGCCAGATGCACCATCACTTGTGCTAACCACATGCCTCATTGCTATCCATGTTGCAATTTTCTGTATCTTTGTCGCGAGGAAGCTAATCGATGACTTCTTCGATAGCTGGGGAGTATCAATAGTAGTTGAAGCCGCCATTTATGTCTATATATAAAATGAATAGTCACGATTTGAAACAAATACTTGTTCATTCTATATTAATAATATGGAATGGTCTAAATGGACTCGGTCTCTTTGAACAAAAGCTAGCAAGAGTTCGAAGCCCTGACCACACTTACCGGTTCAGCTTACCTCTCGAGTCTTTTTTCCGGATGAATGTTGCTTGCACTACGCTGAAAATTTCCTATAAACATGTCTAAATTGCACAACTTCGAAGAATCCTTGACATCTGGGTGTAAAAGCATAAAATAACTTTTGGTCAAACACCGGACCAAATGGGCTATTTTCAGCATTTTAAAACTTAAAGTTTGAATATTTGACAAAAAAAACTCTAAAGCATAAGAGTTTTAGAAAAAAATCTGATCTAATATTTTCAGCATTTTAAAGGCTTATGTTTTATTTGAACATAATTACCCATAAAACGTTACCAATGCTAATTACAATCACATGATTTGTCAACGCAGTCTTTCCTCTGAGAATCACCAAAGAAAAGGGACGATTCATGACTCGTATTAAATGAGTGTATTTTGAGTTTTTGAGATGAAAATAAAATACAAATTACGTCGTTGAGACATGAATCTTTGTCTAAAAGATGACAACCAAGTCGAATAGACCAACTAATTGAAGTTGGCCCTTTCCTCGCATCCTCTCTCACCTTTTTCGCTATAAGGATTCTCAGTTGAAAGAAAGTGACGAAAGTCTAATCTCTTTGAAATATAAACTTTGGTTCGGGAACTTATATTTTATACTTGTGGCTATACAAAACCTATCTTTCGTTTGATACATTGCTTCGACTTGTCAGTTCTTTTTTTTATTATGTTACTTGCTATCTCGAACTCATTCTTCAGATTCTTCTTATCAATGGAATTGATAAATAATTAATATGATTCTAATTACATCGCTATTGTTGGTGTAACTCTAATGACAGTCTCAACAGATGAGGCGTGACAAACCCACACAATGATTTTAGATACCACACATTTAATATTTTAAATATGAAGAAGTCAGTCAGAAATACAACTTCCAATGAGAAAGACGATATGAAATTCTCATATCCGTTTTTAAGATGCAAAGAAGACGATTTTTTTTCTAATTTATTTAGTTATTGAATATAAATGTCAAATTAAACTACCTTTTTAAATCTTTTTTATGTCAAAACTAAAACGCGACCGTATTTAAAATTTAATGAAACTATTCATTTTAACCATTATTGATAGTTTAATATTTTTAATTTTGTGGGTTATTTTGTTCAAAATGAAACGTTGGATTTTAAAATGTTAAAAATATTAGTCAATTTCTTTTTCTAAAGCTCATTGTTCTTTGGGGTTTTCTGTCGAAATGTCAAACTTTGAGTTTTAAAATGTTGAAAATAATAGTTCAAATTTTTTTTAAACTAGATTTTCTTTAGGTTTTTATGTCGAAATGCTCAAATTTTAGGTTTTTTTGCAATTAATCTGTAATACCATGAAAACATAAAATTTTTATATAAATGTTTAGATTTGATAATTTATTAAAAAGAAAATTACTTTTAGGTCTATATAATATTTTAAAACCCCTGACTTTTAAATTCTAATTATATTATTTTTAGATTTACTCAATACATTTTGATTATATATAATTTAACAACTGGAGATATTGATTAAGTGTTTCATGTACATAGCGTAACACTCTTTTCGAAACTTGTGGATGTGGAAGACATGGATTGTGCATAAGAAAATAGAGCTACCAAACGACATAAAAAGATACAGCTTGGTCAACGTTAGATATTGAAGAGCTCCAAGCAAACTTAGAAAATCCGTAAGATTATCGATTAGATCTCCGCAATCTAAGGTATGTTTAGTTTTAAGATCAACAAGTATGGAGATGGGCTTGCAGTCGTCTATATGAGCTTGTGATATTAAGTTCCTGGAATATGCCGATTAGCTCAAAAAGTTATAGTCTACCTTGATCCTAAAGAAGTACATGAGACGACCTTCATCTGACATCTCAAATTTTTTTGAGGAGCGATGTTAATGTATGTCGGATTTTCAATTTTGATGTTTTTAGACGTATATCATCGACATAAAGAAGAATGAAGGCTTGATACAAACCTTTGTTGTAAACCTAAAAAGAGGCATGACTTTTGCTACTAAAAAAATCCAATTTTGAGAACAATTGTGTGAATCGGGCGTTCCATGCCCGAAGAGCTTGTTTTAAACCGTACAAGGCTTTTACTAGAATTTGCATACATGTTGAGGATGCGATTCTTCAACCATACCTGGCGCCTGATGCATGTACATAGTCTCATCGCGATTTCCATAGAGAAAGCCAAAGGCATTTTTACATCAAGGTGATTAATTTTCTAGCCCTTTCTAACGTCACGTGAATGAGCAGTTGAATTGTGACATGCTTCATAATCGAGCTAAAGATTTCATTATAGTCAACTCCTTGTTCCTGGAAGGCGAGCCTAAAGTTAGAGAGTGTGAATGGTATTGTTAATGGTCCATATCATCCGTTTCGACTTCCCATTTTGTTGAAATATGTGGGGACATGAGAAGTAAACCATAGTACCACTCTCTCTGACCACATTGAAAGGATCAAAATGTTATTTTGAACTGCCTTTTAACAAAGATAGCGAAGTGAGTGAATTTCGAGAAATCTTAGGTTTTCTTCTCAATGGATAAACCCATGGAAAATGTGTATAGTGGTCAAGAAAAAGAACCTAATAACAAATGTGACTAATACTTTTAATAGGAGATGTCCACACATTTGAATGAACCAACTCGAAATGTTGAGAAATTAATGATTTCGATTCATAGAAAGGAAGTTTCAAGTGTTTACCCAATTAGCACGCTTCACAACTAAGGCATGAGAATAAAGGTGTCCTAGTTTAGCATACAAAATAGAATCAGTAGCCAAAATAGAAACCAAACTAAAAGCATAAGATAAATAAGATATTGGTTAGGTGTCTTCAAGCATGTACAAGCCATCCTTGGTCACACCTTTTCCAAATACCTTATTACTCTTAATATCCTGAAAATGCACACCATTAGGACTGAAAATAATATTGTAATTCAAATAATACTTGTCTTTTTCACAAAAAGCAAATTAGATATAAATCTAGGCATGCAAAAGGCTTTAGATTCTTTATCAAACAACGTAAGGTTCTCTTCACCCTTAATTAGAACACCATCTTCATTTGCTATTATCACACGTCCTACAAATGGTTTGATGTTACTAATAATGTTTGGATCACTAATCATATGATAAGATATTCCTAAATCTACAATTAAGGGCTTAGTAATGTTAAACGCACAAATGATTAGCCAAATACTTTACTAGAATTCTTTTGAGGGCTATAATGAGCGCATGAAGATCTGATCTCCTTACTATATCATCGTTAGGAGTTGCCACAGAGGCATTAGTAGCAGTCAAGGCTTTGAACTCTCCTTGTGTAGAGGGATCGACCGACTTATCATTTGTTTTGATGGCGAGATTTGCCCTTGGTTCCTTATACTTTTTTGGTTTGAGATGAGGATATATGATCCATCACTTGTCCTTGGTATGAAATTTCTTCTTGCAATGTTCACACACCCATACCTTTTTATCTTCATGCTTCTAAGCTCTTTTCTTTGTCGTGAAAAGTTCCCCTTTACCACGAAAGAGTCCAAAGATCCTTTTTCTTTTTAAATTTATGCACACACTTCTTCAAATGTTGTGAGCTTGTCTGACCTTTGGAGATGCGTGATCATGTTTTTTTAGATGGGATTAAGAGTCAATATAAGACCAAACACCTTGTCTTGTTAATGCCTTTCATTTAGGACAGATGAATCAACTGAACTTGGCCTTTATATTTCAAGTTCATCCGATAAGGATCCAAACTTGCTAAATTGTTGGGTGAACTTCATATCTTCTTGGTCGAGGCCATTGATAATCTTCCTTACTTCAAGGACTTTGCTTAAGTTGGAGATATTTTCATAAATCTTTTGAAGAGTCTCCCAAATCCCTTTAACGATTTCACAATAGGAGTAAACATAAAGGATTGATGCTTCGAGGGAGATTTGGAGGATAGACAACACCTTCTACCTTTCTTACAACCACTTGTCTTCATCCACAAGAAAAATCTCCTCGCCATCCTCATCTTGGACCGTCTCCTTTGGAGCTTTCACCCTCTGTGACATGCTTTCAAAGGCCTCAGTCACATAAGGCAGTCTTGGTTAACCTAGACCAAAGAAGATAGTTGGTATCCATGAGGATGGCCGCAATAACAACAACTCTTGAACTTTCCAGGACCATTTTACTATTATCCAATGAGTAAAGCTAAGAACCACATAGAAAATATTCAAGAACAGAGAAATTTAGAGAATATAAAGTAAAAAAAGATTGAATTGCTGAAGAACTATGAGAATATGAGCATATTGCTCTGATACCATGTTAGCATTCAGAGTTTAGATCAACGAGAATGAAGAACATGTGAAGAGAGAAGAGATGAGAGAGTCGTATTTAAGAGAGATAGAGAGAATGTTGAAAAAGTTGTTCATTTCAACGTAACTTCTCTGTTACAATGTTAGTTAGAAACCAAGATATAGAAAAGAAACAACAATTATGACTACAACTTTCAAAACAAAAAGTTAACTTATTTTCCAACATTAACCAAAAGAAGAAGAACATACAAAATTGTAAAACTCTGAGGGAGTTGTACATATTTTTGCTAGACTTTCCAAACTTCACCAGATTTCTCATACTTCAGATTAATTATCAATATTCCCCTCAAACTTGACCATAAAGTTTCTAAAGGTCAAGCTTGCAATCGTGAAGACTACCTAATTAAAAACCTAAGTCTAAAAACCACATGGGACGAAACCACATTTAGGGAAAAAGAGTATAACCTCTATGGCCTAGGGACTTACAGATAACTTCATGAGTCCAAGCTTTGAATGAATAAACTCATAAACTATTGAACTTGCAGTCTTGATAAAAATATCCGCTAATTGATCTGAACTCTTTGTATAGTATAGTAGAATCACTCCTTGCTCTACCATCTACCTTATGATTGTCGACTTCAATGAACTTGATTCTCTTATGGAACACCGAGTTGGATACAATATAAATAGCTGCTTGGTTGTAAAAATGATTGGTGATTAGTCTGGTGATTCAATCGCTAAGTCCTTTAGATGAGTCTTGATCCAAATGAGCTTATATGGAAGCTTCCTCAAAGGCCTATCATCTGTTTCAACACTTGAAAAAGATATAACTTCTAAGATAATGAAAAGGAACAAAAATTATGACTACACCTTCCAAACGAAAAGTGAATTTGTTTTCCAAGATTACCAAAAAGAAAAAACGTACAAATATGCACAGTTCTCCCAAGCCTTGTACAGATTTGTACCAGACTTCCCAAAATTTAACTTAATTTTCAATAGTCTGTTCTTGGCGGCCATGTTCTTCGACTTTGTAGTTGGTCAAAGGACAACCTCAAAAGGATTGCATGACTATTTTTGGAAATGTCACAGTTGAGTTCGCATTTGGAACTTCTCCTTGCTGTGACTATGAAGAAAATCCTAGTTCATTCTCACATGTAACGAGATAGAGAAGAAGCTATTCTTTCCCAATATACAAGTGATCAACTTTTCTCACAACAAAGAGTTGCAATCCAAGTGTCAATATCGATCATTGTTACGACATAAATGCAATTGCCTTGGGTGTTGGGCTTTTTAACTCAAATTTTTTCGTCAAGAATGTGTTTACTGTCGTAGGCTATGACAATTATGTGTTCTTTGCAGATTTTATCAATGACCAAAATTACTCAACATGATGCTTCTAGTCATGCAATTCTCCATCAAAGTAAAAAATTTAATCTTCCGGTGAAGGTTGTTGCCACACCTCTGTCCTTGAGGGGACCAATCTGTACAAAATCTCATCAAATCACTTTGGAATTTTGATATATGTCAGAAAATCCAATCCTTGCACCTATGCATTTTGTTGAAGATGGCATGATTGACTTTAAATCTTCAAAGGATCTTAAGAATCTGCAGAATATCACCAAGTTACTTGTGTTACTAGATTAGTCTATTAGAAACCAAACATGCGATGAAGATGCAAACAAAAGCATATGAGGTGGGAGCAACTTATGTTTCAGCTCGAGTCGTGAAAAGGGTTATACATGCAAATGTTATCAAGGTTACGATGGGAATACATGCCTTCAAAATAGATTCCAAGGTACTTGTTTAAGATTTCTTTTTTGGAGTTGTTAACTGTTTTGCAAAAACTCTTTTTGATTCATCTTACTTTGTTTTTTTCTATGGATCAGAAATCAATGAGTGTACTACTAGTAGAACTATCTACAAGCATAACTGCTTTGATTCGAAAACATGTGTGAACACCAAAGGAAGATTCCTTTGTAAGTGCCAATCTGGTTACAACTTATATACAACTAGTATGAGTTACAAGCACAAAAACTATGAATGACAATGATTCTTATTGGTAAGCATTCTCTCAACTGAGTTTTTATGAACTTAGTGTTTATTATATTAACAACTAAGCTATGTCTGATCAAGAACCGTCGTTAGCCTCTTGGTCATCCTACTTGGCAAATAAACGTCGGTCTCTGAGCAGAAAGCATTACCTAAAAACTGGCTACCCTGACGTAAACAGTAAGACTAACGATTTTGTTGCATAAAACATAAACATAAGCTCCAACGATGAGCTCCAACAAAAATTCATCGAGCAAAATGCTACTGGCATGTTGACACAAAGACTCTCAGGAGAAAGACCATCAAGTATTCAGTGCCGAACTTAGGGGAAATTTTTACCAGGTTCAAAAAAGACAAAATAAAGACACAAATGGGATTTGAACCTCATCACTCAGGATAAAGATTGTTCAATGAAGACCATTGTACCACTTTGGATCACATTGTCTTTGAGATATAAGTAAAATTTTATATTTTATGTGGTTCAACTGAACCCCCTAACCATAACATAGGTTAGCCACATGTGTTGATGTTTAAATTTTTAATGAAGAAGGCATGAAGGAAGCAATAAATGATTATAACGAGAGCAAAATCTTTGGTCAGCGAGGCCTAGGAACCATTTACAAAAGGATATCACCATACAACTCCATAGTTGCTATAAAGAAAGCTCGACTTAAAGATTGTCTTCAAGTCGAAAAGTTCATCAATGAAGTATTTGTACTAGCACAAATTGACCACATGAACTTGGCCAAGCTCATGGGATGTTGTCTAAAGACAAAGATCATGTTACTAATATATGAGTTCGGAACTACTGAAACCCTTTTTGACCACCTACACAGTGACTCAATATAAAGTGGCTGAGACCCTCTCATATTTTTAGTCATTAGTTCCAATTCCCATCTTCTACTGTGATATAAAGACAACAAATAATTTACTCGATGAGAACATGAAAGCCAAGGTCGCATACTTAGGTGCATCAAGATTCATCCCAACGAACAAAGAGCATCTGAAAACAATGGTATAAGGCACTCTATGCTTCTTAGACTCATAGTACTACAACACATGTTTGTTACACGAAAAGAGTGATGTGTACGACATTAGCGTAGTTCTCATGGAATTGATCTTAGGTCAAAAGGCATTGTCCTTTGATCGGCCACAACAGCCAAAACATCTGGTAAGTTATTTTGTTTCTGGATGAAGTTATCACTACGCAAAGGATGAACGAGAAAAACCAGAGGTAGATTGAAGAAGTTGATAGGGTTGTTATTGAATGCAAAAGACATACGGCAGACAAAAGTCCAAGGACGAAGGAAGTTGTCGTAAAGTTTAAGGACTTAAGAGCTACCAAAAACAAAAATTTTTAGTGGTCATATCAATATCCTATGGAGACTGAACACTTTCCTCGTGTACCTAGTAGCTCTTGCTACGACAACATGCAAAAGTGTAGCAATGTGGTTTGAAACTAAAGCTGGCAGATGATGTTTATCAAGCATAATTATATCGTTTAATTATAAGCAAAAGAAAAGTCTTTGTGTTTAATTCATCTATCATATGTGTTTAATATCAAAAATTTTCATTCAAGAAACATTTATACCTCAAGAGATCCTTGTAGTAGATCACCCATTATTCCTTTTAATAATTGCCCTTGNAAATAAACGTCGCCCTCCTTTTTATATATATATATATATATATATATATATATATATATATATCTTTGCGGTGTCATTATTAATAACATGGTTTCCGATGTTATTATTAATAACATAGTTTATGGTGTCATTATCAATAACATAGTTTAATATACTTAACATTGATGCTAGATGGGTTGTGGCACCTGAATCCATTTAGCAGTTAGCCGCCCCCAGATCAATAATGGTCATTATATTAAAGGCTTGCTCAAAATTAGTTGTTGGTTGGACGTCGGTGTCTTCAACGTTCGTCTATTGTCATGTCTGTCGTGATGGAGCATATCCAAGGAGATCATGTTTAATAGGTTGAATCCAAGGTGAAGGACGAACATGCCACCGTGGCATTGAACCAGCCCAAAACGGAGAAGGCCATGTTTGATTATAATTTGGAGCCCAGCAATAATAATTGCCCCAATTACTTTGCTAATTAGATGCACCACGTTCCCTACCACGAGAGTTTTGACGGCGATTGCCTTTGTTGAAACATTGAAATTGTGGCTGAGGTAGTTTCTCTATTGTCGCAGTGAGAACGGTCAGAGAGGATGCATTGGCAGCGGGTGAAGTCAAATTTTTGTTCTTCTTCTTCAGACATGTCTTTTCATTCAATAACATGGATTTCAAAGCTTCAAATATGGAAAAGAATATTTGTGTTTGAAAACATTGATAATGTTATCAACTTCTCGTTCAGACCATTAAGAAGGTACATGGAGAGAGTGTGATCACTCACCATAGCATCAACATTTACTAAGAGGTCAGAGAGAGTCTTTAAAGTTTGGCAACACTCATGAATGATGTGAATCTCCTATCTTCGTGATGCGAAGGTCAAGATCTAATTTAATCGCATAAGCCTCATTGTTGTCTCTAACTGGTTTTCATTGCGAATCCAAATAATCCTAGTTGATCCTCCTGTATTGAATTTGCTATGAAGTAGAGGCTGAGCGAACGTGCTATAGAAACACAACTTCACTATACCATCACGCTTCTTCTAGGGTTCATCATTGTCATAAGCAAGTAGTGTGGTGTAATCAATGTGATCTAGAACATCAAAAGTAAAAAAATGAGTGAGAAACAATTCTCTCCAAGTATCATGACTAGTGAAAGGCCAAAATCAAAAGAATGTAAGATTTGATATCGGTCACTTCGAAAGTTCGTTCAGTGGTATTTTGGACAAGAATTGTTAAGAAAAGATTAAAAGAAATGAATTGATAAGAGGAGATGTAGAGGCACAAGAAAAACATAGAAGAAGAGACGAGAAGAAGGGGGAATTTGGTTTCAAGAGCATTTGAGCTCTGATACCAAATTTTTTTTTATATTTCCTTCATCTCCAATATACATATTATATTGATATAAATAGAGTTGACTTGGTTATACACCCTAAAGTTTAATAACCCTAATATTTACTTTTATAGTTCAATAAACTTCAACCCCCTTTTTGAATTTCAAAATCAGAAGAACGACTTTCTCTTCATCTAAGATTCGTAAGGAAGTCACCTGAGACCTCTTTAGTAGGAGCCAAATCCATCATGTTGATACATACTCTGTTTGAGGAAAACTGAAGTTGCACAGTTTCGACGAAGACGAAGACGACATCTCCCTCTGGAAAAAGAAACTACTCACATGGAAGGTAAACCTTCGAGAGAGTATTGTTATTTTTTTGTCTGTGTACAAAATCCATCGTGTTGATACATACTCCTTTTAAGGAAAAAATTTGAAGCAACTCTAATCATCAAAATCCACCATATCCTTCAACCGGCACGATATCTTCTTTCTTAATTATTTAGTCTTAATCATTCAAGGCTTTTCATATATTTTAGTGAGAATATAGTCCATATTTCCATAAAAAAAACTTCAAATTAGATTAATCGAAAATATATTTTAATTTTTGACAGGTATTTTCAAAATTTCATATGTTTATGATTGGAATAATCAGTTGTCTCTCCATCTCTTAGTTAAGTACAACTGTCTTTAATTTTTCCTTTCATTTTCATCTTCTATCACCCTTGACATTTCTAGGGTTTGACAATTATGGTCGACCCCTTTTTTGCGTTAAGCTTGATATCTTCTCAATATGTTGCATGAAGTAGCAACAACCAATATGAGCTCAACCGGGACGAAAAATTGTCAGACATTTTGTTTGTGATTGATAGATCTCCGATTGTAAGATTTATATTGTGTTTATTATAGTTCAAATAGACTAATCCATCACACAACTTAGTACATATGTACTATTCTAAATGGACTAATCCATCACACAACTTAGTACATCGTGATGGGGTTTATATGTGTCTATGTGTCTTTCATAGTAAATTCTAAATGATCTCCCACATTTCTCTAATCGACGATTTTGATGGTGGAATGTGGTTTTGATTCTGGCTTTCACTTCAGTTTGTTTTCCTAGATGACTCTTTAGAATCAATTAAAATTGATTCATCCAAAATGGAATGATCCACATTGTTCTTTACAATCGTTTTTGTGGATCAATCCAAATGGTTTAGTCCACGTGATTGAATTATTCACATGATTTCAAAGTATACGCAAACAATCAAGATATACCACTATCCGAAGAACACAAACAAGTGATATAAGTACGTCTATTACAACCCACTATGTTAGTAATCTATCCAACAAAAAAAATTATCGAAAAACTCTTACATAAAAAATTACACAGAAAATCTCTGAAGAAAAAACATTCTGCAAAACAGAGCCCACACAAAAATTGTAAAAAAAAATGATTTTTTACCTAATCTTTCATTGTCATAAATCTTTTATTCACTGGATACAATAAATATGTAAAGTGAGGTAAAAAAATGAACAATTTCATGAGTGTGTATTTTTTTACATGTGTCTTGAAGTTTGTCATTTTCCTGAACTCTATCGATCTACATGTGAACCTCTATCCTTAATCATGTGGTTTATATGGTTATGTATTTCCTGTAATATGATGGTTATGGACATATTCAACAAAAACAATATGGTCATATTTTTGAATGTTGCTTTCGAATTTTCCTCATGCAAAAGGTTCCATTCCAATAACTAGAAAAAGTTTCAAATGGAACTAATACTTGTGTATTAATAAAATAAATAATGGAAAAGAGCCATGCATATTTAATGAATTCGTCTAGTCTCAACCACATATGTTGCGTCATATGTCACATCGCACCAAACCAGTCAACCAATACACCCAAACCTATGAGTTTTCAAACATTTTAACTTCGAATAGAAGCGAGAAAATGAACTGCCAATCAAAATAACAAAAAAACAACAACAATGGATACATGATATTAGTCCATTTGCGTGCTTTTGACTGTATAATGGATTAGTTCATATTGATGGTAAGTCTATGTGGAGTAAGGTATCAATCATGGTTGTCGAGTTTTGGAAATGTTAGAATTTTTCTGGGTATATTTGGGAACATACTGGACATTGTTTTAGGGTGATGGATTAGTCCATGTGGATTGTTGTGAAAGTGGCTAATCTCACCTTGTATATATAAAGATATATGAATTTTTTTAATTTTCTTTGAGCGGGATCTGGGAGACTCTTTGTGATACATGTGAGTGCTGGGAATGTCCTGAAATTTGTACTTTACTCTAAATAACGTTGTAGTGTCGAAGTTTGACACATCGTATAATATTAGGGGTTATGATGTTTTGCTAGAGACTACTCGTAATCTATGGAAAATCCATTACTATTATTATATGATCCTACAGGGTCACACACCTAAAAAAGTTGGATTAAAGTATTTTGAGGATTTGAGATATTTTATTTATGTGATAAATAAAATATTTATATTTATTATATATATATATTGTTGATGAGTTCGACGAGAGAGGAAAAAAAAAAGAAAACAGTCAAACCCTAAAATAAAACATAAACAAATTGTTTGTCTTATTCTGAGATCTGATTTCAACGGCGCTGGCACCCCGATTCGATCCAATTTGTGTGCGTGTGAATACCAGTAGAGGCACGACGCTTGGAGTGCTTAGAAACCTCGATCCAAATCCAGATCAAAGTTTTGCTGCATATTTTCCAGGTATATTCGATACCCCGTAGATTAGATTGAAAGTCAATAATTTGCACGGTTCTTGAGAATTAATTTCATAAATATATTTAAAAATCGTTTATAAACTGTTACGAATTCATACAATGAGATGATATGAAATCATTAAGATTAATAATAAATTATATAAGTCCAATTGACATGGTGATTATATGATGGTGAAAGTATGCGAGTAATGTACATGTATGCTGAAGTTTCGAATATTGACATAATAAATTGCTCGGAGAGAGGGGATAATTTGGAAGACTCTTTCAAGTTTAAACTCGATTGGTGTGAGAAAAACAACAATCCTAGTATAAGTGGGACATCCAACATGTTGAACACTGTTGGAGATGATAAATTAGTCCATGGGTGGTTGTGAGAGTATAATGGATTAGTCCATATTGATGGTAAAGGAATTGGCAGTATAACTGTAGTTTGGATTATAGAATATTGAGAATTTAAAAATATTTGCGGGTGATACAATGGAGGCTCTTTGTGATCCATTTGGAATTTTGTGAAATCAACAACGGTAAACAAAAAAATATATTTGAGGGATATTTAGGAACATGTTGAACCTTGATACGGGGTATAGATTAGTCCATGCAGATCAATATATGTGAAAGAAATGTACCTGTCATGATTCTCGAGTTTTGGAAAGGTCAAAATTGATTTTAGAATATACTCTTGTATCTTTAACTCCTACGAAACACAATGAGTCTACTGCAAAAGAACAATGTAGTCATCTTTCCATAAACATATAGTTCGTCCCTTTCTGTACTATTACCCTCTGGACAAAAGCAAGATTCGACTATAATACATATCATCCATTAGATCATTTTGTATTTGTCCACCTGAAATTTGATATAAGCTTGAAATCCTAGCTGCACGATTTTATTTTTTTCTTTTTGTAAATAACGACTAAGATTATCCATAGAAACTAAACTTAAGGATGAAAGCTTTTTCCTCACCAGAATAATTTGGTCATAATTTTACTTCGAGAGAGGATAATATACCTCTTGTCCACAAAATGAGTAAAACAAAAGAGAAAATTAAAAAAAATGCATTTTTTTGTAATTCTTTCTAATATCATAGTACAGTAATCCCACTCATTTCAATTTTGTGCTAAATCTAATTTTAGTGTTTGAAAATAGATTTGGAGCTGACAGATTTTTGGAGTTTAATTAACTCCTCCGATATTTAATTTCTAAGACTAACTAAACACATTTGTTTGATTCAATAAAAACAATTTAATCACTTGTCAAAAAAAGGGAAGAGTTGTTTGACCATCTTACTTACGGTCAAACCCAAAAATAATGATAACATTCACTTTCTTTCCCTGTCATCAATCTTTGACTTTTGACTCTTCTTGTCATCCCTTACGATCTCGCCACGTGTCTATTCCTTTTCAAGTAAATTTATAATCCGTTGGATCCATTATCGGTCTCTCTTCTATTTCGATCCGTTGTTTTTTTTTGACCAAAAGATTTTTTTTTCCTCCTTTCTTCTTCTTCTTCTTCTTCCTTGAATGTCGTTGAACACATCAGACGATACTTGAATCTCACTCTTTCTTCTTCTTCTTTTTTGTTCTCTCCGATTTAGTCTGTAACTTCCATCTCTTCTTAACTTGTTTCCGAAATTTACGATCCCGAGATTTCGAAAGGAAAATTTCCGATTTTCTCAGTGGATTTTTCATTTACAATTCGACTTGCAATTTCATAATTAGGGTTTCTTGATTTCAAAAATTTTGAGTTTAATGCAATGAAAGCTTCGATTGAGAGGTTAAGGAGATTAACATCTCATAAAGTCGATTCAAAGCAAAAAGGAGAGCTCGTGCTCGTGGCTACCTCACAGATCGACGAACTCGCTCGAGCCGGAAAGGTAAAATTTCCGCTGCTTCATTGATTTTTGAACTTTATGCTTCCACGGACTTAGGGTTTTTGCGGAATCGTGTAGATTTTATTAGGGTTTATGCTTGTTTTGGTGTGGTTTAGTTTCTGATACTAATTTGGCCGGAAAATGCTGATGCGAAACCATTTTAGAAACTCTCGAATTGGTAGCAAATCGGATCACTTAGATGAGATCTTGGGTTTGTATAATCCAATAGAAGAAACACTATTTAGTCTCTGAATTTGGTTTCAAATCTACGAATAAGATCTTTCCGGGGCTTACAAAGGAAAATTCCAGTTGATAGGGGCTAATTGTTATCTGTAATTTCCAGTTTCAGTTGAATGTTATGATGTTAATAACTTCAGGCATTACTCTCTGTGATTCTCAGGATATGCAAGATATGAGAGACTGCTACGATAGACTACTTGCTGCGGCTGCGGCCACTGCAAATAGTGCTTATGGTAAATAGATAAATTGACTCCATCTGTGGTTTTTCTTCATCAACATAAAAAATGTACTTATTGTTTTACCTAAATGGCAGAGTTCTCTGAATCATTGGGAGAGATGGGTTCTTGTTTGGAGCAAATCGCACCGCATAATGACGAAGAGAGCGGTAAGCAGGGGAAAAAGTAGCCTATTTTTGGTTTCCTATGGGTTCCTGTATGCTGTATTGTAATGTTGTTTTCGTGTGTAGGTAGAATCTTGTTTATGTTGGGCAAAGTTCAGTTTGAGCTCCAAGGACTTCTTGACACATATGTAAGTTGCTTGTTGCAAACAACGAATTCCGCAAAAGCTCTATTTGTATAACGCGAAAGAAACTTACTTGGTCACACTTTTCTCGTTCTCCAGCGTAGTCATATATTCAAGACGATTACATCCCCGTCAGAGTCGCTTCTCAAGGACCTCAGAGCCGTCGAGGTATACCATAATATGCTACCTTTGGATTTAAGAAAGGCTTTACTTTTTGTACTCATCTCTTTCTCCAAATAAATGAGCAGGATATGAAGCAACAATGCGACGAGAAGAGGTTTGTTGTTTTCCCGTTGCATCTTTATTTTAAAATTTGATAAACACTGCCTTAGACATACTCATTACCTGTAAACCCTCAGAAATGTTTTTGAGATGACGCTTGGGAAAGATAAAGGAAGGCCTAAAAGCAGTAAAGGAGAGAGACTTATTCCCCCCGAGTCTCGACCTGCTTATAATGAGTTTCATGACGAAGCTACAATGTGCATATTTAGATTGAAATCTCTTAAAGAAGGACAAGCTCGTAGTCTCCTTACGCAGGCGGTCCGTCACCACACTGCTCAGGTAAAGACGACACTCAAATTCGCCTTTTATTTTATTTCATTTCTCAAGGAACTTTGGTTCTCTTCTTTTGAGTCTATTGAAAATATTTCTTGTAACTCTTTGTAGATGCGTATGTTCCACACCGGATTGAAATCACTCAAGGCAGTAGAGCGTCATGTTAGAGTTGCTGCAGAGAAACAACACATTGACTGTGATCTCTCTGTTCATGGGAACGAAGCGGAAGAAGTAACTGAGGAACATGATGATGATGATGATGATGATGAAGATGATGATGATGGACAATACATAAACAGAGGCGGAGAGCTCAGTTTTGGTTACAGAGAAAATGAGCAGCGGATAGAAGCTGCTTCTCTCTCAACGAAGGTATGTAGAATTTGCAAATGACAAGGGACATGACTCGGCAGAATGATTTTATGCTCTTCCCTTTTCTTCCAGATGGACGATACAGACCTCTTGTTTCCTCGTCCTTCTGCAACAAGAGTGGAAGCAGTATATTTTTCCCTTTGATCTTTATAATCATTTGACACTTATGTAACAAAATTACTCAACGTATTGGTCTTTCTAGGTAAATGCCGATCATAGAGAAGAACACCTGATTTCAACACGCGATCACAGAATGACCAGTTATTCAGCTCCGTTGTTCGCGGAGAAGAAACCCGATTTATCAGAAAGGCTGAGACAGACAAATCCATCTTCCAATGCTTATGTATTACCAAAACCAAGTGATTCAAGATACTCAAAACCGGCTTCCCAAGCTTCAAACCCGAGGCCAGCAAATCACAGCGCTGGAAACATATGGCATTCTTCTCCCTTAGTACCGATAAAAAGTGGGAAAGATGGAAAAGACACGGAAAAGAACAGCCTCCATGCCCGCTTTCCTCGCTCTTCTGCAACAGACACACATCATTATCAGCAGCATCAAGCAGCAGCAAGACATGCATTTTCTGGACCGATCAACCCGGCCTCAACAAAACCCGTTACAAACGACATTTCCTCAGGCGTCTTTCGTCCTCTGCCGACTCCTCCTGCAACCCAACCTCATCCTCATTCATCATCTTCTCCAAGAGTCTCCCCTATCGGTTCACCTCCTCCTGCTTTGTCATCTTCCCCGAGGCTCAATGAACTTCACCAGCTCCCAAGACCACCCGGCCATTTTGCACAACCGCCAAGACGAGCCAAATCCCCTGGTCTGGTTGGTCACTCAGCTCCTCTGACCGGATGGGATCAAGAAAGAAACTCTGTTACGGTTGCTCCACCATCCACCTCCAATATGGTGGCATCGCCGCTTCCAGTTCCTCCCCTGGTCGTCCCTAGAAGTTACTCTACACCTTCAAGAAACCAGAGAGCATCTGCTCAACGTCTGGTTGAGAGGAACGATGGTAGAGCAGCATCCCCGCCGCTAACACCAATGGTCATATCTGGGCCACTTCCTCAAGCCACGAGAGTTGCTCAAACCAGTCAAATTAGAGGTAAAATAAATACAAGCAAAGTTTTAAGTCTTTCAAATGCGAAAACGTTAAACGCAAATGGAAGATTCTCCTCTACATTTCGTTTGCGTTTAGCATCTAAAACGACACTTAAAAATTATAGGTTCATTCATAAAACATTACATTTACTCTAAACGCAAACGTTAAATTAAACAACACATAATGTCATAGTTTTTCTTTTCCTCTGTGGATTTATTGAATCCTCCATAGGCTATTAAATCATGCAGGATTAGGGAAACTGATGGAACGATGAAGCTGCCGGACCAAAACTCTGAGATCTCCACAAGTAAATATAGAAAGTCAGTATATGTATCATTCTTTTAGCTGCTTAATTTTCTTATTTTCTTCTTCTTCTTTGGTTTCCATTGTAAATCTGAAGCCTTTGTTATTTATTCCATTCTTTTTTATATTACATTCCGAAACCTCCATATATATATGATAAAAAGAAACACAACACAATGAGGATAACCATAGTGCTTCAGTACATTGGCATTATCTCTTCTCTTGGTGTGGCTTCTTCACCATCTAGTGCTTTTGTTCCTTGAGGATTTTGTTCTCTTTGTATTAAAATCTTTTCCTATCTACTTCTTTTTCTTTGTCGGTTTTTGGCTCTGCGAGGATTTTTGTACTCAGCAAAAGATTACTAGCCTTACCGGTTAAGTGCAAACGGCGGTTTTAAAAGTTCAATAAAATCTGCTCAACCAAAAAGAATGAAAGATAGCCATAATGCATTTACAAACCTAAGATCTGTGACCATATTACGTTAACTGTTCTCCATTAGCTGAAGAACGATATGAATTTTTTTTTGATCAAACATATTCTTCATTCATAGCCTTAAACGTTTACAAGGATAAAAGCATCATCATATAATCGATGTGCTACTACAAAAACAAAGAAGACAATACCATAGAAAGATAAGTTCCCAAACTTAAACAAGTTTAGTAAAACGTTGAAAGGGAAAATGCCACATGCGAGTAAAATCACGAAGGAAATACACCGTCCTTTAAACTCTTTCAACTTAAGAATAGTCACTTTATGTTGTGACTTTGAACAATGTTCCAAAATCTCCGTTCTCACCGGAATGATCCTCGTTGCATCTTCCGGTCCCGTGTGAACCATTACATAAGATAACAAGCGATTAAGAAACCGAAAATATTCTTTAGCGTTGAAGCCAAGAAAAATGTGTCTCTCAATGAGAGCAAATTTGATGGAAATATTCTCTCCTACAAAATGGAGAACGGAAAAAGTGATCTCTCACGGCCCCCGCACAAGGAAATTTGATAAGTCTTCACAAAAGAGAAAACTAAGGGACTACAATAAGTATTAATGGACTCCGTTCTGAAAATTTTAATTGATTCACACATATCTCAGATTGAGTTAACGGTTGATGTCTTGGAGTTGGTTTATTAATACCAAAAATTGTACCAGAAAGAGTGTTAGGCCATTTCAAACCCAAAATACATTGCTTTTTTGTTGGGCCTAGAAGACAAAAGCCCATTTCCATAAACAACACTGTAGAACACGATGATGAGCTTGTCCAGATTTGCGGCCAAGTTGGCTTGCCTCCGGTGATGAGCTTAACGAGATTTCCAGTGGAACCAAGGGCTGAGATAGAGCTAAGACTTTTGGTACCAACAAAACCGTGCTGAGACCAATTTCTATCGCCCAAATCAAAGTTGAACCACTGTTTAGCGGAGATTATCTCATCTTTATATATATAAAGCCGAAGTCATTTGGCAATTTTTTGAATGACAAGTGTCATTTTTAATTTTTAAAGTTATTTGTTTTAGTTAATAGTTAATTCTTTCTCTTTCTACAGATTTTTAATAAATTTTTTGAAATAAAAATTTTTCAAAAAATCTTAAATGGTGTTATTTGCCTGAAGAGCGTGGAATAGAAACACTAAAAAGGCAAATTGTTTCTTATTTTATCAATATATTTTCTCGACAACAACTATCTTTCTTAGCTACTAAGTAGAAAGTCTCGATTTCACTTTTCTCATCCACCAATCTTTTTTAGGTGTCAACAATTAATTTTGTCCCTTTTAGAAAAGTTTTATGTAATTCAAGTTTTGTTTTGAAATTATCTCGGCCAGAAAAGACAAATTATTAATAAAAATTCATTACTCTTTTCAACCATCTTTGTACCACGATCTCCACTACTCTCGCAAAACTACCATTGCTCATCGTTAAAACCAAGACATTTTTCCTCCATCTTGTGAAAGTGTCTCGCAGTCACAATTCTCTTCAAGCAAAGTTCATTAGGAATCCAACATTCATTCTAATTGTTATATCTCAAATGCAACTATTCAAATTATCTCAATTTTAGGTTTATCTTTTCTTACATGTGTTGAGCAAGAGAAGATATATTGTTTTCACAAGCCTTTTACGTGAAAAAATGAGGTTTGATATCACTAATTCTTTTTTTTCCCCTTTTTATATACATCTCATTCTATATTCACCGGTTACATTTTTCTTTGCTTTTCTTTCTAATCTGATATAGATTAAAAAGAGCTACAGGTTTAGGTCTCGATTTCACTACGAAAAGAGATAACAACTTTTTTTTATTGCATCATTAGCATGTATATTTGATTACTTCTGACATTAATTTTTTTTTACCAATTCCCTTACTAGATGTTTTTTCTTAAATGTGTTGCATAAGAGATCTTATGATTTTATAAACCCGAAACCTTTGAATATTTGGAAGTAGGCTCTCTTTGCTCTTCTAAACGATTGTTGTAGATCATCTAGCCCATGCAAAGCATGGGCATAATACTAGTTGAGAATAAACACATAGTCGTTGTCCCATTGATAATCAACAATTCTGTTCCAAGTCGAGGGGGAATCCATCTTCGTTGATAATCTCCTTCGCCAGCAAAATATAGGAGTGATACCCGGATCCAAAAAGGCTTTCAGATTCAGCGAGCATAGAGCAGAACCACCAGAAAGGGTTCGGAGCTGCGAGATTTGAAATTGGATGAAGGATGAGGAACATCAACTCGCGGATCTTATAACGTTAGAGATTGCCGGTGACGAAGTAAGAAAGCTCTTCAAGAAGAAGCGACTCCTCCGTCGCTGGTATTAAATGGGAATCGGTGCATGAGTAAGATGTCAATCGGCAACCAGATAAGATTTCTTCAGGGCTTATACCCGAGATGCGGTGAAAGGCGAAAATTGAAGATAGAATCACCCAGAGAGATAAGGACACCGAGAGAGAAGGTTCTAGGTAGGTTCTTGTCCACCTCCGCCATGAAAAGCGTCGAGAATTCCAGCCACTGCGCTTTAACAATGTTAAAAACGATAGAAAACACATAAAAAATATTTGAAAACAACGTGAAAGTGAAGAAAAGACAGAGTTGAGCCGGGAAGTCCCAGCGCCGACGAGTTTCCGCTTAGTCGGCGCCGAAAAATGAAACTGCAGAAACTGTCTCGATTTTCGGTTCTTGGAGAGCGGCTAGGACGAACATTTTAGGCCCTTGAAGAACAATATAAATTTATATCTAAAACATGTAAACAACAAGTAACTAAAACAGCTTTGTCCCAATTTACTACACTGCTTCTAAAAATGTACTTGCTAAAAAATGGCTGACATGCAAGTTATTTGTCTTGTCTTATTTTATAACTTGCTACTTATAAACTACTTACAATTTACTTGATAATCATTTTTAAATTATCTGATAATTAGCTGAAATTTTAAGATAATAACTTTATTTTTGGTAAAGAGTATCTCATTTTTTTCTTATGTTTTAGTTAATGTGGGATACAAAATATATAAGAAAAAAGAAAATTTCAAGATGCTTCTATAAATGTATCACTTATGTTTAATTCAATTATGGAAATGCAAATATAAACGATTTTTTCTATTATAATTTTGGGAAATGTATTTTTGTTCATTAGTAAAAACAAGTAACAAACCAACAAGACCAAGTAATTATTTATATTTTAGTACTTGATACTTATCTTGTACTTGCAAGTTATTTAAACATATTATTTAATATTCGACTTAGTAACGAAGTATCCAATTTCACAGACCAAGTAGAGACGAAATAGCGAGTACGGGCGGGTAACAAGTAATTGTACCCACCCATAAAGAGAAGTCACTTGATGATATGTCGTGCTACAACACATAATTGATGACATGTCCTCGTAGAAGATTCTCTCAAAGTTTTCTAAAAAAAATCACTAATTAGTTTTTATGCTTACATGTCATCATCTTGTGTGTCATTATTGATGTGTCACCGTTAGATGGATTTCTTAGTATTTTTATCTCAACACGCGATTATATTAATTCGATTGAAATCTTCTATTCACATACCATGACCATTTTTTTGTTTTAAAAAAGCGTATTCTTCAAGAAAAAAATCGAAAACCTTAACTAGACCCTAACTAGTCTCAAATGCATATAAATATGTTTGCCCTAAATAGTTCATATCTTACAGATCTCCTCCTCCATTGTCGTTTAAGGTGACTCTCGTGTTGTTAGTTATTTATTTATTTATATCCTCTCTTTTTTCTGCGTATAAATTTGTTTAATGTGGCTCTCGTGTTGTTTGTTTTTAGTTATATCCTCTTTCATCTGCGTAGAAATCGACGTGTTAGTTCTCTTTTATTAGTGTGTTGAATTAGTTTCTCTTCGAAATAGTTATTTCTTTGTTTTCTCTTGGTTGTTGAGATTCTGGTGGTGTTTTCTCTTCCTCTATTCGTGATATAGTATAGTTGGTATTGACATGCTTCGTCCCCACGAGTTCGGTACACTATCCAGGTTCGTTGATAGGGTTAGGTGCTGTTCGTTTCCTCATCCAGCTGATCCATCCAGATGATCCATTCAAATGGATCATCTGGATGGATCAGCTGGATGATGTTCGTTTGCATTTTTGTCCATTCATCTGGATGATCCATCTGGATGGTTCATGTGAATGCTTTGTTCGTTCGCTCATCCAGATGGATCATCCAAATGAGTGTAAAGAAAAATGACGAAAATACCTCTATTTTAATCTTATGTTTTTTTTTTTTGTTTTTAAACATAATTTCTCTATTTTAATATTAACTAAATGAAGTTTATATTTTCTTTAAATTATATTTTCAGCTAACAACTTATAAATTAATATTTTTAACATTGATCGTCAATTTCATGAATTCAAATATAA
This sequence comes from Anastatica hierochuntica, assembly GCA_900406275.1. NCBI lineage: Eukaryota > Viridiplantae > Streptophyta > Magnoliopsida > Brassicales > Brassicaceae > Anastatica > Anastatica hierochuntica. The sequence goes on along the minus strand of OVAN01000170.1, from coordinate 4,640 downwards.
ATATAAAACTATAAAAATATTAAAATACATAAAACCATAAAATATTAAAGTACAAAAACATTAAAAACACATAAAAGTACATAAAACACATAAGTTTTTAACAAATAAAACACAAACTTTTAAACACTTAAAACATATAAATTTTTAAACACATAAACATATAAATTTTTAAAATCATAAAACTACTAAACACATAAAACTAACACATCTTCCTCCGTCTCTCAAACTCCAGCCATTGAACTTCACTCATTCTTCTTTTCTTATCACCTACATTTATCCATATATTAAAACCAGCACAAAAACCCAACACATAAATGTAAAAACAATGATCACACATACATGTCAATATGGGAGTCGATGTTTTTTCTCTATCTCTTCGGTGATATAATCGCGTGTAGCCTCCATCAATCTGTCACCAACTGGCATGTATGCAATATGACCATCATTTTCTGTCACCTCATCACCATGATGTTCATACTCTTCTATCGTTTCCCAATGTGAAAAATCAGAATCTTCATCATTAGAATCACGAATAAAATTACGGAGAGCCATTGTTGCTATCACAATTTTCACCCACTTCTTCAACTCATACTTTGGATGCTTACGATCTAGAATCCTCCACTTAGCCTTCCATATACCAAAAGCCCTCTCAATCACTGAACGCAAACTAGAATGCTTGCGGTTAAAAAGTTCTCTGCTGTTTGTCGGTGCTCCTCCTCTCGTGAATTGATCAAGGTGGTACCTAGTTTTGTGATAAGGACCTAGATAACCGATTCTAGTAGGGTATCCAGAGTCAACTAGGTAATACTTTCCAGATGGAGGATGAGGAAAAGAATCTTCTTTCCCTTGATCTTTTCCTGTTCTGTTTTGGTCTACCGGAAGATGAAGGGCCGACATTTCTACTAGATTCAGCTGCAAACTCAATCTCTTGAGGAGGGATTTGTCTTGATTCAGCTATAGGCTCAGTTTCTTGAGTATGAGGGATTTGTCTTGATTCGTCATCAATCTCGGTATCATGCTGGTCCAAATGCATTCTGTCTAAATGATCCTCTCCTTGTTAACGAGTCCAACCTTCACCTCCACTAACATGAACCGTGCCGAAGACTTTTTCCATCAAATCAGTGTTTGCCACTGGTTTATCCTTGATTTTTCTGGCTCCGGGCCATTCTTGAAATCAAAATTCAGAACTTAAACAAAACCAGAACATAACTTCAGCAAATCAAAGAACATAGCTTTAGCAAATCAAAACCAGAACATAACTTTAGCAAATCAAAACCAGAATTTAAGCAATACCAGAACATAACTTTAGCGAATCAAAACCAAAACTTAAGCAAAACCAGAACATAACTTTAGCATATCAAAACTAGAACATAACTTAACAAAATAAATAATCAGAAGTTAAGAGTGAATATATATGTACCTTAATCCGCTCATTCCACCAGTCATCACACATATCTATGCACCCATTTGAGTCATATCCAAGCCCACTTCTGTTGCGAGTCAATCTTTTAACAGATTCATATTGCTTCTTGCAAGTGGTAAATTTTGAACCAAATTTCTTCCAAGGGTGTCTTTCCCCATACGCCTCATTAAAATTTTCTATGATTGACCGTCTCCCAGTCTCATTCACTGTCTGCTTTCCTATGTTACCTTTTAGATCCTCATCAACTCTTAGTTGGAGAAAAAATCGTGT